>JAINUG010000193.1:1052500-1065000 GCA_029706075.1 Aldrovandia affinis | reverse complement strand
CTGAGCAGGGCAGGGGGGGGCTGGGCCGATTGGGGCAGAGAGAGTGTGTGTGTGTGTGACAGTGTGTGTGTGTGTGTGTGTGTGTGTGTGTGTGTGTGTGTGTGTGTGTGTGTGTGTGTGTGTGTGTGTGTGAGAATGTGTGTGTGTGTGTGAGTGTGTGTGTGAGAGTGTGAGAGTGTGTGTGTGTGTGTGTGTGCGCATGAGACAGTGTGTGTGTGTGTGTGTGTGTGAGTGTGTGTGAGTGTGTGTGTGTGTGTGTGTGTGTGTGTGTGAGAGTGTGTGTGTGTGTGTGTGAGAATGTGTGTGTGTGTGTGAGTGTGTGTTGATTAAGCACCAGGGTGCACGCACGCACGCACACACACACACACACAAGTACATAGAACTGCTACAATTTGAAGTAAAGATACTGCACATGAGTATGTAACTCAAAGTCCAGTTGGCACCTTCTTGGCAAACTCTGACTGAAATCAATTCTGGGAGGTTTAAGAGTAAAGTTGGCAGCACTGGGCCCGACGGGTGGAGGAGTGATGTGGTTTTGGGCGGTGCTCCTGCCTCAGACTCAGTGTTGATAATAAGCGGGGGGGTCTGGCAGTGGGAGGGGGGAGGCCCTGGGGCTGTGGCAGTCCTGCCCCGCGGTGCAGACCAGCGCTGTGGACACGCTCCCCACTTCAGACAGAGAACGCTAGCGCTGGCTCTGCTCCCGCTCCAAGAGGGGGAACACCCCCACAACACACCAATGAGAGAACAGCTGGCGGGCAGGCCCTTTTACAATTGGTCAGTTATTGCCAAAGCAAACATTTAGCTCAGTAGCTGGCTGGCTAGCTAGCAAAGGAAGCTAGTGATAGCTCAGGAGCGCCCTCTAGCTTCAGTCCTGCATGGCTGCAGCTACTGCACAGCAAAGAGAGCCACATAGCCTGGCTGGGGAACAGAGAGTCCTGCTAGGACGGTGTATGGAAACGGTGCCTTAATGTTGGCTATGAAGGAATTAATTGGATTTGATTTATATTGCGCTTTGTTTCCCAAGGAATTCAAAGTGCTTTACAACGATGGGGGGGGCAACTCACCTCAACCAGCACCAATGTGCAGCACCCACCTGGGTGAACACAACAGCAGCCATAGTGCGCCAGTATAAACTCACCACACATCAGATACACAGTGGAGAGGAGAGGAATGAGTGTGGATTCCATGTGTATGTATACATATATATATATATATATTGTCTTGGTTGTGAATTTGGCCAGGACACCAGGTTAACACCCTACTGTTTTAGAAAAGCACCATGGGATCTTTTATGAGCAGGACCTCGGTTTTTACCGTCCCATCTGAACGACGGACATGTAGTCCCGTGGGATCGAACCCACAACGTTGGCATTGCCAGTGCCATGCTCTACCCACTGAGCTACGGGACTACATTCGGGAACACGATGTAACGTCTAAAATGAAACAGGAGGAGGACATGGAGCCGTGTGTTACTGCATGGCCACCTGCGGAGGGCTGTGCCTCTTCACTGCCACATTCTCTACACTCACACTCAGCTCTGTGTGTGGAACAATCGCAATGTGATGAATCTTCTGAAAATGAATAAATCATATTGTACAGTAATATAGCACCAGGACAGGACACTGGAAGCAGAAACTTGTGCAGCTAAGAAGCAGAGGGGATGGAGCAGAGGGGATGGAGCAGAGGGGATGGAGCAGAGGGGATGGAGCAGAGGGAATGGAGCAGAGGGGATGGAGCAGAGGGGATGGAGCAGAGGATGGAGCAGAGGGGATGGAGCAGAGGGGATGGAGCAGAGGGGATGGAGCAGAGGGGATGGAGCAGAGGGGATGGAGCAGAGGGGATGGAGCAGAGGGGATGGAGCAGAGGGGATGGAGCAGAGGGGATGGAGCAGAGGGGCAGCAGGGTATCTGGTGACTCTGGAGCATCTGTGTTATTGCTTTTATGTGCTTGCTGAATGAAAAAAAAAAAAAAAAAAAAATCCATTAGTTGATTAGATGAACAGTGGATCATCCTCACTGGTTTGACATAGCAGCGCTGAGACACACACACACACACACACACACACAGAGAGACACACACACACACACACACACACACACACACACACACACACAGACAGACACACACACACACACACACACACACACACACACACACACACACACACACACACACACACACACACACACACACACACACACACACACACACACACACACACACACACACACAGAGGCCTAACAGGGCACAGCACTGCACGGAGGAGAGGAAAAAGACAGAACCAGAGCGAGAGGCCGACAGAAAGCTGCTGTCCTGCGGTGGTCCTGATGATCCCTACATAATGATCATTTTCAGTGATAAAATAAGAACTGCAAGTAACAATTATGGGCCAACCAAGCACATGCAAGAGCTCCAGTTAGCAGGAAGTAAGTGTCAAACAAACCACACTTTAACATGACATTCTTACGTACACTATGGGCGCGAGCGGCAAGCCACGAGATGTTTCTTTAAGTGCTATCGAGCTAAAGTAGACCATCCAGCTATCGTGAGTACACACTTTCATTCTCAGTTAGTCTGTGTAGGTTAGGGTTTTAAATTGGTCATAATAATGACATGTTAAATGGCCGCTGCCTGAAGTGTCCTCCACTCTGGGGTTTTGGAAATGGCCCCCAGTCTGCTGGTTGT
Organism: Aldrovandia affinis; assembly: GCA_029706075.1. Taxonomy (NCBI): domain Eukaryota; kingdom Metazoa; phylum Chordata; class Actinopteri; order Notacanthiformes; family Halosauridae; genus Aldrovandia; species Aldrovandia affinis. The sequence continues at coordinate 1,062,315 of JAINUG010000193.1, read as the reverse complement.
TGTTCGTCGTTACTCAAAATTGATCAATTAAGACTTTAACTGATTACACAAACATCTCACCTCACCTGGTTTACTTCTGGGTCTCAATTGGTTGCTGACTGTAAAGTAAACACACAAACCAGCAGACCCTGCGGCTCTCTAGAATCAGGGATCACTGCTGTAGTGTGCGGTGATACTCAAACAAGCCTTTAGTGTGTGGTGATACTCAAACAAGCCTGTAGTGTGCGGTGATACAAACAAGCCTGTAGTGTGAGGTGATACTCAAACAAGCCTGTAGTGTGAGGTGATACTCAACAAGCCTGTAGTGTGAGGTGATACTCAAACAAGCCTGTAGTGTGAGGTGATACTCAAACAAGCCTGTAGTGTGAGGTGATACTCAAACAAGCCTGTAGTGTGGGTGATACTCAAACAAGCCTGTAGTGTGATACTCAAACAAGCCTGTAGTGTGAGGTGAACAAACAAGCCTGTAGTGTGAGGTGATACTCAAACAAGCCTGTAGTGTGTGATACTCAAACAAGCCTGGTGATACTCAAACAAGCCTGTAGTGTGAGGTGATACTCAAACAAGCCTGTAGTGTGAGGTGATACTCAAACAAGCCTGTAGTGTGAGGTGATACTCAAACAAGCCTGTAGTGTGCGGTGATACTCAAACAAGCCTTTGCCATGTGCGTGCGGGCAGGCAGTGTGCGGGGCTGTTCTGGGGCGGGATGGGGGGGCGTCTTGTGGAAGACAACACTGCAGGTCGGAGCAGGAAGAGAGTGAAGAGAACGCAGGTGGGAACAGAATTAATGTAGGGGCGAACAAGACTGGACAAAGCGCCGCTGTACTCTACTGCCACCTAGTGTCCCAACCTGATATCACGCCATTCAGACCGACGGAGCCCTGGCCCCTATATTCACGTGAGTGCTGATCTAGAGCAGGGGTGGGCAAGCAGGGCCGGATCCGTTTCTGGATTTCAGAGCAACTTCTGCTCTTAATTATTTAATTAGCCCCAATCATTTACCTGATCTGACATTTTAGCTACATTTCTTGATAAGCCCATGAATGACAGCTGAAGACTGTTCTTGTGTTCCCATATGAAACATGTTACTGTGCTCTAATCTACAAGTGAACCAGCATTAGCGTATCCTGCTAATTAGCCAATTGAGCCACAGGGGTAATTGGTAGAAACAAAAACCTGCACACACAGCGGCCCTCCAGGACCGGCATTGCCCACCCCTGCTCTAGGATCAGGTTTCTCCTGTACATATCCTAACCGTGTCCATTAGAAGCTAGGTGGCTGAATGCATCCCGGATCCTGGATGTTTGGGGTAAGGCTGCTGCACCTGAGTGAGGTTATCACCCTTCTGAGGGCCGATATAACCCCCCCTCGATATAACCCCCCTCCGTCCTGCGGCCCACAGAGGCTGCAGGTATTCACTCTGACTCATGATCTGAAGCACCAGATATCACATCGCTCACCTCTTTACCACCAAGGGGGGTCAACTAATCAGTGACATCAGGTTTAGTCAGCGCTCAGCTCAGCTGGAGAAAACACCTGCAGCTACTGCAGCACCCAAGAGCTCAGTTTGGATTTCAGGTTTTTTTGTATTTGTATATTTAATGTAACTTTGATTATGCTGCCAACCCCTCTCACACTCACACACACACACACACACACACACACACACACACACACACACACACTATCATCCAAATACAGGACAGAAGGCGGGGCACTGGGGTGAAGTGTGTAGGGTTCCCATGCTAAAAATCAGAAGGCACATGCTGTGTACTGATGTAAATCAACACCTAACTGCTGTTGAAGGAAGACTCCCAGCTTTACTACAACAACGCTTATAGACGCAGGGCACAACCAAGAACACGAGAAACTCACGGGGGTCGCTTCTTAGACGTACAAACCCAGTCACGGTTACAACACTAATCCACTCAATGACACAGGGGGTGATGGGGAACTGGCACACAAGGAATCATGGGAGACTGAACACACAACAATAACAATGGCTTACTCAGCATACGATGTGGCTAAGCTAACATTCATTGCTACTGAACTTATTTACACCATTACAATATGATGGGATTCTGTTTTGATGTCTGGCTGGTATTTTGTTATACGGGACAAGGAATGTTCCCATATGGGAGGAGCTCCACCACCGCTGACTCTGTCCATCGAGCTGATTGTCATCACCACTGCCTATTTGTTCAACACTATAAACCCCTGCTTACGCAATTTAATAATAATATTTTTTTTATTTTATTTAAATGTACTAACCTTTTCCTTCCCAGAGTTACAGGTATGGTACGCAGATGCCTGCAATGATGTCTATTGCTGTATTACTGCACTGATCTCTTGTGCGTACTATGATTGTTCTTACCATGTATTAATGTACATCTTGTAAGTCGCTCTGGATAAGAGCATCTGCTAAATGCCTAAAATGTAAATGTAATGTAATGAGCCAAATTTGGCCCAAAAACGGGACGGGTCCTGGCTAACACGGGCCAGTTGGCAGCCCCAGTTACGCCCCACCACCTCCTCCTCACCGGTCATGGGGTCGAACAGCTGGTTGGCCTCCAGGTCGGTGAAGGTGTTGTAGCAGCAGGGGCAGCGGAAGGAGGCGCGGTTGGTGGAGTCGCGCTCGTCCGTCTCGATGCGCCGGCGCATGTGGTCCAGCTTGTACTTCACCACGTTCACCAGCAGCCGGTAGTTGATGAAGTAGTAGTTGTGTCGCGTGGTCTTGCCGTCGGGCGCAGTCTCCACGCGCATGCGGCACTTGACGAACTTGTCCGCCTTCAGCGTGTTGAGCACGGCGCGCAGCTGCTTGCGGTCGAACTTGAGCAGCTCCAGCATGTCCTCCTCGCGCACGCACGGGTTGCGGATCAGGATGTCGAGCGCCAGCGCGTGCTCCACGCCGTAGAAGCCGCGCACCACCTGCTTGGCGAGGCGCTTGAGCGCCGCCGGCACCTCGGTCAGGAGCTCGGGCTCCATCACGGCGTGCGTGTGCGCGTGTGGGAAGGGAGAGACCGGGGAGGAGCGCAGGTGTGACGGAGTTGGTTCTGCCCGCAGCGAGTTTCGAACCGAGGGGATCTCCGCGACAAGAGAGCGATTAAGCTCGCCGAGCTAAAGACTCAAGTCCCTAACTCCGGGAACTAATCGCACTCTTATCCACGTCACTTTCTGCAGCGGCCTCACGTGAGCCCATCCGCTACACGGGCAAGGTTTGGTGGAGGTGGGACGAGGGGGTAAAAGATCTCAAAAAGATCCCTCCTTCTTTAGAAATGGGTGGCTCTGCATCGGGGAAGATAAAGCACAAAATAAATTATCTGAACATGCGCGTTTTCACAGACTCATGCTCCTGCTACAATTGATACAAAATAATGATAATAATAATAATATTAATAATAATACACGAGTATTAATTAAGGTTGGGGTCAATTTCAATTCAGTCAATTAACGAATTGACTCAACACCTATAATGCTCAATGGGGATTTAAATTAAATCATTTCTGTTAACTTCCTGAATGTACTGAATTGAAACGCAATTGACGCTTCTAACCCTTCCAACCTGCAATGGTTTCAAAGTCTAAAACCGCTTTACAGATGTTATTTGGCCAGTTATATCGTTCAGTAACGTTGCAGTTTTCACGAAAGCAGATGGCTCAATTTAAGAGGTGTCCCCAATCTGACCCAACGGAAATGATCTTAACCTAAAAATCGAGTAACGTTAGTTGGGTAGCTCATTATAATCGGGTGATATTCGGTTACTGTGCTGGACCAGTGCCATAGTGAGTGTGTAACTGGTATCATGAGACGGACAATCCGCCTAGTAACGTAAAACTAGCATCTTTCGCTATATTACCGAGAGCAAACCGTCGAAACTAGGCAAGCTCGCTAACTGGGACACTTTTTCAAGTTGCGCTTTTATAAATGTTTGGTAGCTGACTGCATATTTATTAGCAACATTAGCTAGGAAGGAAACAGCGTTAGCTCGCTCGCCAGTTACCCGGGTGAAGGAAACGTTAGCTCACATTCATTTTCGTTATAATAGACATGTGTACAACAGATATTCCGTGGTCGTTTCTGAAGTATACTCGCCTGTAATTCTTCACTTTAAAACCCCACATAAAGGCATGGTTGTTACTTGGAAGCGACGCGATTAAACGCGTTGTAACCATTCGCTGTTCTTCCCCACAAATGTTTTCCGCATGTGGACACCGGAAGTCGCGGCAAAGACTGAAAGTATATATCCGGGTTGTGGCTAGATAGTAACCCTATTCCCCCACAGATCTCGCGCATGCGCCATGTGCCGCTATCTGGCGAGGCAAATGGCTAACGGTGGCGGCATATGAAAGTTTCAGTTCTCTGACAGAGTTTAATATTTACATGAAACAATATAAAGAGCGAACAAAAAACTCAGTATATTAGATACGATTTGAATGTGACTTAGATCTTCAAAGTGTCTCAGAGGCTGGAGTTAGGGGCTGTGTTCTCGTGGTGCTAGTGGGTGTAAGACAGCTGGAACAAGGGTCTGAAGCTTCCCGTCGTTACTATGGGGACTCAGTCAAACCTCGCGAGAGTTGGACAAAATAGGGGCAATAGGGTTCTAGACACGAACAATTGGCTCTGTTCCGTTTGCAACGTATTTTACAGTTGGCCAATGGAAAGTTTTAAAATTAAAGGCACGGCACACATAAGCCAATGACAAGTCAAAGGTTGGACTTCGTCTTTCATTAGCCAACGAGAACGTGGGATGTCTGACGAGGGTTTAATATTCACTTCCGGGACAACGTGCTTTCACGCGAGTAAAAAATAAATAATATTAGAAATGCTAAAAGAAAAATGGCTTCTCTTGACAGAGTGAAAGTGCTCGTTTTGGGAGATTCAGGTCAGTGGGGTTCTCAGCTTGCGTTTTTAATGCAAATGCTTATGCCAATAGCAGTATAACATAATTATATTTTGTATAAATGTAGCTTCAAGAACACTATTATTGGGAGTATTGCTCAGAATGATTATTTCTCATTTCTAAATAGATTTGATTGAGAATTTATTGGAATGGCTACCAATTCGGATTTGACATTGCGTTGCAAGCAACTGGCTATGTCTGTCTGCTGTTGTTTTGAGTCTTGGAAAAGCGTGTTATCATTGAGTGATACAAGTAAAAAGCGTTTGTGCAGCGGAGCCCAAATAACAAAATTTGGGGGCAGGTGCAGCTAATAACACAATATTATCTATCATTACATTAGACACTCCCGCTTTCCAGTTGTGTTTTCTGTAGCCGTATTTGTATTGGTGTATGAATGTGTGTGTGTGTGTGTATGAATGTGTGTGTGTGGTGTATGAATGTGTGTGTGTGGTGTATGAATGTGTGTGTGTGGTGTATGAATGTGTGTCATGCACTGCACATTGTATTGGTGTATGACTGTGTGTGTGTGGTGTATGAATGTGTGTGGTGTACTGCACATTGTATTGGTGTATGACTGTGTGTGTGTGGTGTATGAATGTGTGTCATGCGCTGCACATTGTATTGGTGTATGACTGTGTGTGTGGTGTATGAATGTGTGTGTGTGGTGTATGAATGTGTGTCATGCACTGCACATTGTATCGCAGTAAGTAAGTAAAAAGCTTTAATTCCTTTCAGCTCCTGCCTCTGGATAGATGACGGTGTTGATTTGTGCTTAACGTTGTAGGTGTTGGGAAGTCCTCCCTGGTCCATTTGCTGTGTCAGAATCAGGTGCTGGGTAACCCCTCCTGGACAGTGGGCTGTTCTGTGGACGTGCGGGTGAGGAAGTGGCGGTCTGTCTGTCCTCTGGGCTGTCTGTCCTGGGCTGTCTGTCCTCTGTCCTTCTACACGTCTCTGTGAATTCTAAGCCACAACTGCGAGGTGGGACCAGTTTGACTGGTCATCGTCACCACCAGAGCGCCATCCTGTTTTCATTCCTTACCTGCCACTTCAGTTATCCGTTAACATTGCTGATTGGCTTCATTACTCCGTTAACTTCTCCTCATCTTGTGTCTTGGGTTTTTCTTACTTTGAGGTGAAAACAAAACCCACAGATCCCGTGGCCCTCCAGGACCAGTTCTATTTGGTCACTGGAGGTTCTGGTGCTGTGGTCTGGGTTGCTATGCTTACCATGGATGTTCTATCTTCAAATATATCTTCATAAATATACATAATGCACCAACGAATTAGAACACTTTCACTTTCAACCAAAGCAGACCTGCCATGTCAAGTATACATAGCTGAGCATCTGGTGTGGAAAACATCAATGGATAATATTTGAATTGGAGCAAGTTTTTGAGTTGTGAAGTGACACCAAACCCATAATGAGCTTGGTATTTTTAACAAAGCATAGTCATGTTTGAACCCATTAATAAACCAACTAAAATAATATTATTATTAGGTCACACTCACTGGAACTCTGTTTGGCAGATCCATGACTACAAGGAGGGAACTGCGGAAGAGAAGACGTACTACGTTGAATTATGGGATGTTGGAGGATCGGTGGGCAGCGCCAGCAGTGCCAAAAGCACCAGGGCCGTCTTCTACAGCTCCGTCAACGGTGATTATTTAAAAACATCATTATTTAAACGGTGATTATTTAAAAACATCATTATTTAAATGGTGATTATTTTAAAACATAATTATTTAAACAGTGATTATTTAAAAACATCATTATTTAAAAACATGGTGATTATTTTAAAACATAATTATTTAAACGGTGATTATTTAAAAACATAAATAACTGATTATTTTAAAAACATAATGAGCATGAGACTGAAAAGGAAAAAGATTCTCTGGTCTGATGAGAACTCTTTGGCCTGATTGATGGAGTGCTGCAGAGATGGTTGTCCTTCTGCCTGGTTCTCTGCCAAGGGGCTGCATCTAACAGAGTTCTGAGGACAAGATGATAACGGCTGGCAGTGCAGTGTAATGGTTAGGGAGCTGCGCTTGTAACTCGGAGGTTGCTGGTTCAATTCCCAGGTGGGGCACTGCCGTTGTACCCTTGAGCTAAAGGTACTTAACCTGAATTGCTTCAGTTAATATTCAGCTGTATAAATGGATTGTATATAAAGAAATGTAAACTGTGTAAGTCGCTCTGGATAAGAGCGTCTGCTAAATGCCTAAAATGTAAATGTATGTAAATGTAAATGTAAATGATGATGTTGTGCTCTTGTGCCTTTTCTCCCCTTCTAAGGCATCATACTGGTCCACGATTTAACAAACAAGAAATCTTCACAGAATTTATACCGCTGGTCCTTAGAAGCCTTGAATAAAGACTCTTCCCCCACAGGAGTTATCGTCACAAACGGGTATGTGTGTCTCGGCCTACAGGAAGTGAGTTCTCATATTTGTGTAACTCTGTGGTATACTTATGCATTATTATTAATAAGACCCCTTACAGAGCTGTTACATACAGTATCATGCACAATGCCCTAGGGCAGGGTTACTCAAATCTGACCCGTGAATCCAAGTGCGGTCCTGGTTTTCCCTCTCTCTCTCTCTCTCTTTCTCAGGTGTTAATTGAACAATAGGTGCATTTGATTGGCTAGAGTGTCTTCACACCTGACTTCCAGGTGACGGGAGGGTGGAAAACCAGCAGTGCTCAGCCCACCAGGACTGTGATTTGAGTAAACCCTGCTCTAGGGTATAATGGCAGCCTCTAGCCTGGCTCTCGAACCTAAAACCGTGGGATAGCAACGACTGTTAAGGCTGCTTTGCTGTGCTCTCTCAGTGACTACGACCGGGAGCAGTTTGCGGAAAACCTGCTCCCCCTGCTGGTGATCGGGACGAAGTTCGACCACATCCCAGAGAACAAGCGCAGCGACGTGCTGGCGAGGACCGCCTTCCTGTCCGAGGACTTCAACGCCGAGGAGATCAACCTGGTGCGTGCGTCCGTGCCCTTCAGCGGTCTGAGCCGCGATGAGCGGCCGCTGCACCCAAACACACACCTGGGGAGGCCCATCGAAAGAAATCAGGGTCCAGGCCTCCCCCACTGTGTCTGCCTTTGCTCCTCCACGGTCTACACCACCTGATTTCACTAATTAGCTCGCCTCCTGGACCAAGGAGGCAGATCATTCTAAATCAGGTGGTGTATTAGCTGCCCCGTAGTGACGGGCGCCAGTTCCAATGGGGAGGCCTGAAAGACCCTGAAATAGAGGGTACAATTGGCTACCAAATCATGAGAAAAACAGGAAAAATCAGAAACAAATTTGAAAAAGAAATCAAAGTAAATTTAGTGTGAGGATTGTCATTGAGTTACTAAGGGTAATGGGGGAAAGGCCAATGTCCAACGCTCGGATGTTCTGATGTTATTAGTATTTGTAGGTGGAAGTGTCCTGTCAGTTTTGTGTTCTTCATAAAATTTGAGGATTTGGGGTCCTGTGACAGCGCTTACAGGCAACGTCTGCAGTTGAGCGGTTTGAACACCAGAGGGTGCCAAAGTGTCATACACGCTCGTGTTTTAAACCTGTGCGCCGTGTGTCGCCAGCACAGTACAGGCATTCCCCGGGTTACACAAGGATTCTGTTCAGGGGTCCAACCATCCGTAACTTTATACAGGCAGTATGTAAAAAAACACCTTAATTTCACCTTGTCCGTAAATCCGTTTTTAAAAAAGTCTGTCGGTCCGCAAACAAACTCACCCGTCCTGTCCAAACCCGGCGCTGTCAGGAGCGGTCCGGATTTCACCTCTCTCTCTGTTCCGTTTATTTATTTATTTTTTACATTTTTTAGCCATTTAGCAGACACTCTTATCCAGAGCGACTCACACAGTTTACATTTCTTTACATACAATCCATTTATACAGCTGGATATTTTACTGAAGCAATTCAGGTTAAGTACCTTTAGCTCAAGGGTACAACGGCAGTGCCCCCACCTGGGAATTGAACCAGCAACCTCCGAGTTACAAGCCCAACTCCCTAACCATTACGCTACACTGCTGTCCCGTTCGCAGGACTGCACCAACCCCCGCTATCTGGCTGCAGGCTCGTCCAACGCGGTGAAGCTGAGCCGCTTCTTCGACAAGGTGAGAGGTCCACGCTTTACAGAGGGGGGTGCGGGGGCCGGGTCAATGTTTGTGTTTCGACCAGAGGAACAGGGAGAACAAGCCACCACCCTTTTTGAGCCCAGGGCTGAGGCAGTGTCCGGTAAATTCCCAACGTCTGCAGTTGAGCGGTTTGAACACCAGAGGGCGTCCCGGGTGGTGTAGCGGTAAGCGCATCCAACCCGGGATGCATGTTGCCCACGGCGACCGGGGTTCCATTCCACCGGCAGTGCCAGTATCTGCTCTGGCCCGGAGTGCCACTAGGGGGCGGTAATTGTCTGTCCGCTCCAGGGAGGGGGGAGGGAAGCCGACATGAGCTCGCTGCGTATAGGAGTGGCTCTGTGTATCAGAGTTACAGTCGACGGCTTGGCGAGTGCCGGCTCAGAGGAGGTGGTACATCACCTTTGTCACTGCCGGTCTCAGGGCTACGGCAGCGAACTCACAATACAAGGGGGGAATTGACATGAAACAGAGAGGGTGTAATTGGCTACTACATTGGGAGAAAATGGGGGAATGGGGAGAAATGTTTAAGAAAATGCAGTTCACTGTAGTTCGCTTCTCAGATGGCACTATCTAGAGTGACTACAATATTATCCATTTGTGTAGCTGGATATTTACCAAAGCAGTCCAGGCTAAACGCCTTGCTCAGGTGAACACCAGCAGTGGCCCACCTAGGACGTTAACCCAGTGTTCGCCTGAACACCGCTGCCCACAGTGAAAAGGCAGAGAGGGAAACCCACCCTGTGCTCATGAGCCTGGGGCAAGGGCATCGTA
>JAINUG010000193.1:985000-1047500 GCA_029706075.1 Aldrovandia affinis | reverse complement strand
GTGGGTGAGCGAATTTCATCTCGAAGGAAGCGGAGTTCGCTGCCCTCTGAGAATTAGCTTGCCTTGTAGAGACGCGCGGTGGACTCGTGTGGGGAGGGTACATCAAAATAAATAGAGGGTGTAATTGGCCACTAAATTGGGAACCAATTTTTAAAATAAAAAAAATAAAAACATTTAACACAGTTCAAGATAAATCATCACTGAACGCACCTCACAGATGCCCTTCTTTCCGTCGAAGCGCGTGCACATCATTCTGTTGGGGATGAAGTGTTTGCGCCAGATCTTTCTGCACTCCGCGCTGTCCTGGACGCGGAGCTTGACGTCCTGCAGGAAGTCCTGAGCCGGTCCGTCAGGGGTCTTCCTCCCCCACCCAGACATCAGGCAGTCGGTGTCGACTGGAACACTGTCCCCCGGCTGCGCCAGCTTTATGACTCCCACCTTCTTGTTCAGGGTGGCATTGCGCTGCAGCTGTCACACAAGCATGGCAGAGAAACACTCAGGGTTCTTTTATTTTCTCATTTCATTTTTACATTTGTTTCAGATTTTTTTTTCCCGGTTTTTCTCCCAAATTAGTAGCCAATTACAGCCCCTATTTATTTAGATTTACCCTCCCCACACTAGTCTGCCGCTCGTCTCTAACGAAGCAAGCTAATTCTCAGAGGGCAGCGAACTGCGGAATTCGCCCACCCACGTTCTGGAGACTCCCGTACGTGCTTCACGGCGGACCCGAGCCGGCTCACCCTCCCCCTGGGTTTTGAACCGTATCCCTGACAGGCAGCGCACACTCGTATCGGACCAGCCAAGATACAGTGCGTTAGACCGCTGCGCTATCCACCGTGTTCTGTGTGCACTGTGTACACTTCGGGGTCACAATCGTCTGCTACGGTAAGTTAGTGTCTGAAACATGCTCCTAGAATGGAAAGGGTGTTCAGATTTTTTATCATTTATTATTGATTGTTATTATGAGTATGAATGTATCAAAACAAACCTTCAAAAGCATGATGTCAAAATCTAATTTGGATTTGGCATTGATTTGATGCTTGTAAGACTTCTTCACTGGGATCTTCTGTTGATATTTTTTCTCATTCTTCATTATGTTTACAGCTCCTAGAATCGCTGTAAAAGGTCTTGGGCTATAAGAGAAAAGCAGGAACATTTGAAAGTGTAATGACAAGAGGTGCCTGCTATCCCTAAATGAGGAAGCTGAGACCAAATGAATCAGTGACTAAGGTCTCGGCTTCTGCATGTAATCAACGAGCTAAAGACATTTCGATGCTCCTGACCAGGCTTTACACAGTAATTGAGAAGTTATTCAATTCATTAATTACCCAATTAATTACTCAATAAGCTATTATATTCATTAATTGCTCAGTGTGGGGGGGTTACAGATATTCAACTGCAACTAAACTTGGCCTATGCTCTCTTGTTCTGAAGACATAACTCCTGAAATAGCTTCAGTGATAACTTTTTTTGGATCAACTCTTTCCCTTCTCTCACGAATACACTCGAATACACACCGTAGCATGTGGGCACCTGGTGCACTGATTTGGGGGGGGGACCTAATTCAGCAGCAACACAAAGGACCCTGGGGGGCTTAAACCCCCCCTGCCCAATTTGGAGACTGAGCTGGCAGGGTCAACTCCAGATCATAGTCGGATTAAGCAATCCTGGCAATGTCAGGGCGACAGGGCCCAGTCTGTGCTCACGGCAAGTGCCTTCACCGACTGCACACCTCAGGAGCCCTACTCAAATCATTTTGAATGTAATTTAAAAACCTCAATCAAAAAACCTCTCGATTCTCCTTTTTCTGAGATTAAATTAGCCCAAGGCCGTAACCATGGAGTCAACATTGGGGGGGACCAAATCAATTTATTTATATTTTTTATATCAGCTAGGCTATATATTGGGGGGGACATTTTGAGCATATCTGAATATTGGGGGGGATGTGTCCCCCCCAATATATATGGTAATTTCGGCCTTGAATTAGCCCAAATTAAGGCCTAGATCAACTCAACGTTTGCGGGGGGTTACAGCACTATAGAGCACATTAGGCACATGGGGGTATTTACTAAACACATACAGTGGTATGTACCTGTATTAAACATCATATAAGAGTGGATCTATTGTGGCAGTAATTGAGCCGGTGTTTTCACAGAGAGGCAGGGATTAATAAATGATAATCATAATGATAACCATAATCATAAGTCACATCAGAGTGTGCCCATGTTCTGCTGGTCAACCCCACTGCCACACGTGCAGGGCCGGATCTTGGCGTTCATGGGCCCTAGGCCCCGCCTCCGTTTTGGGCCCCCCAACCCACCTGGCATGGCATTCTGGGAAATGGAGTTCTTAGCTTTAACGTTATATTGGAGATATGATATGACCACTACTAATACTAAGGATCCTGTGTGATGAACATATATTTATTAGGCGTGTAAGTGTAATATATGAATTAAGTAAAAACAAATGCAAGTAATAAAAAAATATATATATAAAAAATATATATTAAATATTAATATTTTCCCCATAATTCCGGACCCCATGCGCCATTTGGGCCCTAGGCACAGGCCTTGCCAGCCTGTGCAGAGATCCAGTACAGGGCATCCACACATGATTATTTCATTTTAAGGAACAGCAGTTTAATTGAAGAGATGAGAGAGGGGGAAAACAGGAACGCAGTTCTTCACAAACGGCCTGTAATAATGCCTAAGTAAATTCCCCTACGTGTCTTAGGTTTCTTTTCATAATTTCCTGCTCATGCTTGAAGCCCCTCTCTGTACTTATGTTCCCAAACTTTGTTATAAAGTGTGGTGCCCAGAATTGGCCTCACTGATCTAAATGTGGTATGACAAAGGCATTATAATAATAATAATAATAATAAACTTTATTTATATAGCACCTTTCATACATGAAATGCAGCTCAAAGTGCTTCACAATTATAAAATATAATTAAAAAGCAGAGATAAATTAAGATGGTGATCTTAATTGAAAATGCATAAATAGAGGCATTTAAGTGCATAGCTAAAAGCCTTTAAGGTACATGGAAAGAAAAAGTGCATAGATAAAAACCTTTCAGGTACATAAAAGAAAAATACATTAAAAGTACATAAAATAAAATAAAATCAATCATTTAAAAGCTTGTTTAAAAAGGTATGTTTTGAGCTGTTTTTTAAAAATGCCAGCCGAGTCTGCCATCCTAATGTCCTGCGGGAGAGTGTTCCAAAGTTTTGGGGCATAGTAGCTGAAGGCACTCTCACCGCTTTTTTTATGAAGTACGTTATATGCTCTCTCTTCCTTGTTTTAGTTAAAAGTCTAGCTGCAGAATTTTGAATAAGCTGTAGTTTTTCAATTGCATTACTTAATATAATCTTGAATTTATGTTCTTTATAATAATTTGCTGTACATTGTATCCCAGCATCCTCTTTGCCTTTTTACTTCTTTTGTGTTTCTTTTCCATGTTGCAACGGTTGCACAAATATAAATAGCAGTTACTCTTAACAGCAAATATTCAACAGTTAAACAGAAAAGCTGACAGCAGTGTGTGTTTCCGTGTTATCTCTTATGGGGCCTTAGGCAACATCGCATTGCTCAGCTAGCAGGAAGGACAGAGCAAAGAGCAGTAAGCAGAAAGTAAATCATGTTTAAAAAAAGGTGTTATATTTCCTGTAACACCACACCAGTGCGTCGTCAATCGCAACACCATTCTGCACATTTTCACCCACGCTCACACGAAACAACCTTATTTTTCCGACTTCATTTGATCCAACCTTACCGATAACTGCATCTATAATACAACAATCATATCTCCTGTGTTAAAAACAATGGATAAGAAGAATTCTTATGTGGTTCTGTGTGGCTCAGTAGGTAATGGCGTTGGCAACGCTTATGTTGTGGGTTAAATTCCCATTCGGGCCATATATACTGAACAAGTCACACTGTAAGCCACGTTGGATAAAAGCGTCTGCTAAATGGCATATATTATATTATACATATAGAAGATTATTTGGTGCACGACATAGAAAAGAGTAGAATTATTGGTACAAAGAAGGTAAGAACTGACTTGTAACAGTGGGCAGCGGTCAGGACAAAGTCTTTTCGGATGAGAAAGCCTCCACAGATATGTTTTCCCTCCAGCTGCAGAGAGACCATGTAGGGCCTGGAGTGCGCTTTCGCCTTCTTCCCTCCGATAATACTGCTTTCAGAGGCTCCTGGAAGGGCAAAAGAGCATTTTGCCATGCTTGGCTTGTGATTTCTACACATTTCTATTCTTGTCAAGTATGTACGTAGGTTTCCTTGAGTTTAAATAACATTTCACATCATATGAATAAGAATCATCTGGCATTATCACAAGGTCTGTCCCTCATTTATATAATCACATTACATGAGTGTTGTGATACTGTCAAATATGCGAGATGTGATTTGGATCATATGACTGTGCACATTTGAAATGAATTTTGAAAACTGGAATGAGTTTTTCCGGAAGAGACACCACTCCCGGTCGCTCTGAAGCACAATTTGTTCATTATTTGTTGGTTTCCCTTTTCCTCCCAGTTTGAGATTGTAATTTGCGAGGAGGTTCAGCACGTTCTCATTAGTGCAACCTCCTCAGTCAAGCCAGGAGAGTGCAGACGAGCGCTCGCTCTCCTCACGCACTTCTGTCAGCCCACACACTTCTCTTTACTCCAATGTCCACCTGTCTGACCTCACCCGGTCACCTCACCCGGTCACTGTGTCTGACCACACCCGGTCACTGTCCCACCTCACCCGGTCACCTCACCTGGTCACTGTGTCTGACCTCACCCGGTCACTGTGTCTGACCGCACCTGATCACTGTCCCACCTCACCCGGTCACCTCACCCGGTCACTGTGTCTGACCGCACCTGGTCACTGTGTCTGACCTCACCTGATCACTGTCCCACCTCACCCGGTCACCTCACCCGGTCACTGTGTCGGAGGAGTACGCTTCATCTGCAGCTTGTGCTGGCGGACCAAGAGGTCGCCGGCACGCAACCAGACGCAGCCATCCTGAGAATCGCCTCCCTCCAACCCCCCGGGCAAAGCTTCGGCCGTCTGCACGCTGCCCTGCGAGGATGCCCCGATTGGCCCCCGGCACGGTAACAACTTAACACCGGGCTACGGGTTCGATGGAGCCCATCCACAGTGTCTTAGCATGATGCCCCGTTGTGTCTGGTTGTTGGCTTGGACACTATTTCAGACCATGACCTTTTTATTTTATTTTTAAATTTGTTTATGATTTTGTTCCCGTTTTCCCCCCAATTTAGTAGCCAATTACACCCTCTATTTGTTGGAATTCACCCCCACCCACATTCTGGAGACTCCCTTACGTGCTTCACGGTGGACCCGAGCCGGCTCACCCTCCCCCTGGGGCAGACAGCCAAACGCCGCCCCCGATCGGGGCTGATGACCAGGGCTGGTCTGGTAGAGACGGGTTTAGAACCGCGTCCCTGACAGGCAGCGCACACCGTATCGGACCGTGTAACGGTGCGTTAGACCACTACACTATCCACCACTCTCTTTCTGCAGGGCATGGTGATCTCATGGAGTTAAGGACCCAGACTTACCTGCAGGAGAGAGGCGCAGAAGAAGGTGAAGAATCAGCAGCAACTTCACTGTCATCATGAGTCCTGGCAGCCACACACACACAGTGACCTAGCATGGGTTCGGCTCTCTTTACATACCTGCTCAACAGGAAATGGGGTTGCGATGAGTACGATGGCTTTCACTCTGAATCTTAGGTGGTCTAGGTGTCATTTCAGTTAGAATAGACAACCACACGAGTGGAAGATGGAATGGAGACAACACTTTTTTTTTTAAAGGTGGTGTGGTTTTGTCTGATATAAAAACAAGAAATAAGCAATCTGCAATGCATTTCTGACATGACTAGGATTTGATGATGCTATTTTCCCTGTTATTCCCTTTTTACGGGCGGGGGGGAGGTAGTAAACCTTTTCACATCTCACGTTGTGGCCCATTGCTCACACAGAGATGCGAAGAGCTATGAATTTTCCGAAGTACTCTTGTTTCCAAGGACCTTCTCTTATGACACTACGACCATCAGCTCAGACGTCATCATTGTATGAGTGCATTTGTGACCCCAGGCAAATACTTTTAGGAATATCTCAAATGTAATTTATTTGATTCTTCCTAATTTTCTTGACAACACGTCCCCAATCAATCAACACGTCCCCAATAATGCATATCGTTGTTTCTTGGTTTTGCGCCAATTTGGACATTAGACAATTAAATATCCTTTGGGATCAGCAATGACCCCCAATCAAAAACACCCAATTCCACCAATCAGAAGTCTTACAAAAAAACTATAGAATTTGATTGCTTTGAGATATCTGTACCAAACTTTTTTTAAAGATTTGAAAAATATATTGGAGAGCACCTGTATCTGAACATGTATGCCCCCTCTGATGTAAAATGAGAGATTATGAAATTCTTAGGATGATCTATGGTTATGATTATGAATGATGATCATGTTTTATTCCCCATCATCGGCTCAGATATAAATACATATTAACATTTTTACTCAATAATCTACTTCAAAGAAATACTTCAGCCTTGTGTGTGGACTGCATACTTTTGAATCTATAGAGCTTCAACAGGCAAGACATGAGGCCTGTGTTTTAACAGAGGGCCCCCAGGGGCCAGACATTTTTATTAGCATCAGAACAACTTAGGCTGAAGTGAAATGTCATATGTCTTCATAACAGAGTCATACGCATGTCTTCATGTGGGACAGAACATGTTATGACAACTTCTACATACCTTGTTTTAGTATTGACTATAAATACGACTTAGGAAATCAGGTTTTCAGGTGCTGTTGCTGATTATATGATCAAACAGTTTAATATAATTCGATTTTCACTTTACACATGACATAATTGATGTTTAAAACTAAAATATGAATATTTGATAGTAATGCATTGCAGTGTCATTTTGGGGTGCAACCCTATTTGGATTTGGAATTTGGTCGTAATACGGTTGTTACATTTTCAGTGTTTTAAATGTTTTAATGTTTAAAATGTTTCATTTTCATTAAAATGTGATCAATCGTGCATGTAGAAACCAAATTGCATACATAACCCACTCACTAATGTCACCTGTCTGTCATACCATAAGTTAAATTTAAGATATATTGTATTGACTAAATCAACTTTAGAGAATGCCCACTAGACCAGTGTCCCTTCACCCCATGAGAATGCGGCTCTTCTGGGAGAGCGAGACTCTGCTGTTCATAATATGCATTTTGCCCTCATTTCCGTGACTTTCATAACCCACCATCGTCTGTCTGTCTGTCTGTCCCAGCCTTGGACTCAATTGCATACTGACTCGATGAGCGCTGATTGGTCATTAGGAGCTCGGACCCTGACCTGGCCAGAGGAGGATGGGCTCCCCCTCTTGACTCGGGAGGTTTCCTCCGTTTTGTTCCACCCAGGGAACTCGCCGCTGTCGCACTGGCTTGCTTTTGTTCAATTTGTGCTTGATTGCTATTGTAAACTCCCACATACGACGAAACATGTTTAAACGTCAACTTGTGTCACCACAAATATCAAAGAAAAATAGTTGACAGTCAAATCTACGAGGACTGCAGCTTCACTGCGTTACTTTAGCGACTGCCTCAAATACCACAGGTCAACTGACAATACACGCAGTATAGCACCTTATATAACAGTGTTACTTTAGCGTTGCAATTGAAGGAAGCAACAAATACATCTTTCTTCTGCTTTATTGGTATTACATCTGTAATGGTTTCATGACAAATGACGCTGGATTTACCGATAAGATCCGCAACGATTCTCAGTTGTATTTTTCCATGACTTTGTTGATCCAGGGAACAAAATATGGTATTTTCATGTAGACGCTGGGATATGTGGATGCGTCACACTTTTTGTTGAAGGCTACAATGCCCTGTGGCTTGGTGTTACAGATCAGGGGTCCCCCTGAATCTCCCTGAAAAATACAAAAGAGAGATCAAAGCTTGAGAGGGATAGAGAGAGACAGAAAAAAGGTGAGAGTGAGTGAGAGTGAGTGAGAGAAAGAGAGAGTGAGTGAGTGAGTGGAGTGAGTGAGTGAGTGAGTGAGTGAGTGAGTGAGTGAGTGAGTGAGTGAGTGAGTGAGTGAGTGAGTGAGTGAGAGAGAGAGAGAGAGTATTAATTTATTAATTTGGGAGTGGTGAGTGAGTGAGTGAGTGAGTGAGTGAGTGAGTGAGTGAGTGAGTGAGTGAGTGAGTGAGTGGTGAGTGAGTGAGGAGGAGTGAGGAGTGAGTGAGTGAGTGAGTGAGTGAGTGAGTGAGTGAGTGGAGTGAGTGAGAGAGAGAGAGAGAGAGAGAGAGAGAGAGAGAGAGAGAGAGAGAGAGAGAGAGAGAGAGAGAGAGAGAGAGAGAGAGAGAGAGAGAGAGAGAGAGAGAGAGAGAGAGAGAGAGAGAGAGAGAGAGAGAGAGAGAGAGAGAGAGAGAGAGAGAGAGAGAGAGAGAGAGAGAGAGAGAGAGAGAGAGAGAGAGAGAGAGAGAGAGAGAGAGAGAGAGAGAGAGAGAGAGAGAGAGAGAGAGAGAGAGAGAGAGAGAGAGAGAGAGAGAGAGAGAGAGAGAGAGAGAGAGAGAGAGAGAGAGAGAGAGAGAGAGAGAGAGAGAGAGAGAGAGAGAGAGAGAGAGAGAGAGAGAGAGAGAGAGAGAGAGAGAGAGAGAGCCCACTGTTTATCAGGCTTTGATGACGTTGAGCCCTAGAAAATACACTGTTAATCATTTAAAAATGGAATGTTAATACTTTTGAAACGCAATAGCCATCTGCCTCTTTAACAAAAACAAAATTACGTGATGACGCAAGGTCCAGGGGTGAGAGCCAGCGACGGGGGAGGCGAGTGGACGATGGCGGCGTGTCTGCTAGCTCCAAAACAGAGCAGAATGTGCTGTGAACCGAGGCGAAAGAAAGGTCCTTAAAGGAGTAAGAAGTGGACCGCTCCTCGTTCTTCACAAGGGCTTGTCACTAGTTTGCATAATTGTTTGCGTTGAGTTTTATCATCGGTCATCTGTCCCTAAAACCCCAGCCATCGCCCCTCTAGATGACACCTCACCTGGCAGAATCCATTCTTTCCGTCCGCGCGGGTGCACATAATTTGTTGCCTGACGACGTGCCACTGCCAGAGGGTTTTGCACGCTGAGGTGAGCTGTACGGTCTGG
The DNA here is from genome assembly GCA_029706075.1 of Aldrovandia affinis. Lineage (NCBI taxonomy): Eukaryota > Metazoa > Chordata > Actinopteri > Notacanthiformes > Halosauridae > Aldrovandia > Aldrovandia affinis. The sequence continues at coordinate 1,038,295 of JAINUG010000193.1, read as the reverse complement.
CGCGTTTCCTGAAGGGTGCTCATGCCTTGGTGGTCCCCTCTTGACTGATCCCCCAGCCTGCCACCCAGCAGTTGGTGTTCGCCGGGACATCTTTGCCATTTTTCCTGGGCAGTCCGATCACCTTGACGTATTTATCCAGCGCGGCATTGGTCTTCAGCTGGACCGGGGGGTTAAACAAACACAAAATGAAAAATGGTCACAGTAGTTTTTATGCGTTGTCAGTTGCTTGTTCGTGTGCAGTGTTGTGCTTGTATATCTGTACTGTGCTGTATGCTATTTAGCAGATGCTTTTATCCAAGCGGCTTACTGTAGTGAATGCATTTGGTCCTAGTGGGAATCAAACCCACAACCTAAGGGTTGTCAACGCCATGCTCTACCTACTGAGCCACAGGGAACCATATATAGTGCAGGTATTGTCTGTCTCTCTGCATACTATGTGTAGATTGTATTTTCAGTGATGTTAATGCTTGTATGTACATGTGTGTGTTTGTTTATGTTTTAACAAGCTGCCTGCCCAGGGACTGCAGTTATGGCGGCCATTTACAAAACTCCAGAATGGAGGACACTTCAGGCAGCGGCCATTTAACATGTCATTATATGACCAATTTAAAACCATAACCTACACAGACTAACTGAGATTGAAAGTGTGTACTCGCAATAGCTGGATGGTCTACTTCTGTCCAATAGCACTTAAATCGCACCCATAGTGTACGTAAGAATGTCATATTAAAGCGTGGTATTTGCTGACCAATGACACAGGTGATTCGTTATTTGACAAAGACATAAACCAGTAAGAAGCACATTCGAATCTTCAAACGTGAAAAAGTTCAGCTTGAAAACCAGACTGTTCGGCATAATGCCAGACATGTGGGCCACCCTAAATACAGATGAGAATGAGCCTCCTTGGCTAACTCTGGCACATATACAGAGATGTTATCAACGTGCACTGTCCCTGTCAAATACATGAATATAAAAACAGTGTCCAGCGAGGGGGAGTCACAGAGACGTGTCACACGCACCTTCAGTAACATCACATCGTACAGCGTGCTGTTTGTTGCCATGCGTTTTGAATATTCAGGGTGGACGTGGTATTTCTTTACTCCGATTCGCTGCTGGGTTTTCTCCTCCTGCCTTACGTTGTGAGCACCCAAAACAACTTCAAAAGGTCCATATCTAGAAGAAAGCGAGAAAAATAATCTGTATTTTTTGTACAGACACATAATCAAACAAATAATTAATTAACAAATAGGCCTAGAGGTTTGAAACCCGACTGTGCAAGACCAGCCCTGGCCGGGAGTGGAATTTGGCTGGGGGGGTGCAGATCAGAGACGATCGACATACGAGAAGCTCGAAAGGGTGTCTCCATTTGTGGTATTTGCCAGCATTGTGTCTCACAGCACAGTTATTTACAGCAATATCTTATTTTATTTTAGTAGCGGATTAAGACACGGAAATGGTGTATTAACTCGTGAATAGTTATTAATCTTCTTGTGTGGTAGAGTGGTTAGGGAACTGGGTTTGTAACGTTAAGGTTGCATTGTGTTTCACAGCATTGTTAGAGACTCACAGATCTTATGAGAACACTAAAGGGATATAAATTACGAGGTGAGGGATGTGTCTAATGAACATTCTAATATAATACATGCCATATAGCAGACGCTTTTATCCAAAGCGACTTACAGTAGTGAATGCATACATTTTTCAGTACATGTGGCCCCAATTGGAATCAAACCAACAACCTAAGCATTGTCAGCACCATGCTCTACCTACTGAGCCACACAGAACCACATATACACCACCTCTACCTACTGAGACACACAGAACCACATATACACCACCTCTACCTACTGAGACACAGAGAACCACATATACACCACCTCTACCTACTGAGCCACACAGAACCACATATACACCACCTCTACCTACTGAGATCACACAGAACCACATATACACCACCTCTACCTACTGAGACACACAGAACCACATATACACCACCTCTACCTACTGAGACACACAGAACCACATATACACCACCTCTACCTACTGAGCCACACACAGAACCACATATACACCACCTCTACCTACTGAGACACACAGAGCCACATATACACCACTACCTCTACCTACTGAGACACACAGAACATATACACCACCTCTACCTACTGAGACACAGAGAACCACATATACACCACCTACTGAGACACACAGAACCACATATACACCACCTCTACCTACTGAGACACACAGAACCACATATACACCACCTCTACCTACTGAGCCACACAGAACCACATATACACCACCTCTACCTACTGAGACACACAGAACCACATATACACCACCTCTACCTACTGAGACACACAGAACCACATATACACCACCTCTACCTACTGAGACACACAGAACCACATATACACCACCTCTACCTACTGAGACACACAGAGCCACATACACACCACCTCTACCTACTGAGACACACAGCACCACGTTTAGAACCACATTCTAAATGACGAGCCTGAGAATGTGTTTTAAAGTATGTTTTCTCGTTATTTGCATATAACACAGTGAGAAGGCCACTCACTTGTTGCAGTGCGCTGCGGTCAGAACAAAGTCCTTCCGAATGAGCACTCCCCCACAGACATGGCCATGTTTATTCTGAAGGGAGGCCATGTAGGGTCTGGAGTGTGGCCGAGCCTCCTTCCCTCCTCGGATACCACTGCCAGAGGCTCCTATAGAACGGGGAAAAAGAGCTTTATTTATCTCTCTGTCCATATATATACATGTGTGTGTGTGTGTGTGTGTGTGTGTGTGTGTGTGTGTGTGTATTGTAGCAGGAACAGGGGAGTAGGGTTTCCAGGTAACCAAGTTTGATAACGAAAGAAAACACAAGAAGTTCAACTGGAATAAAATTGGCTTTAACAGGAGAAACTCACAATGAGGGAGATGGGGAAGAAATGGAAAACTTGGCAAACAATCCAAATCCACAGTCTGTATTCGTCTTTGTCGTTCTCATATAAAACCGTTCGTTGCGTAATCAGGGTAGTCAGGAAGTCCAGGTCAAAATGATAAATCCGATCACAACACAATTCTCTATATGTACTGCATACCTACATACTGTACATGTGAATTGTTTCAGGAAAATATCCAGCTGTGTAAATGGGTAATGTATACATATTAATACTATACTAAGTTGAATACTATAAGGGTATCTTTGATAAGTGTTCAACTGGATTGAGATCTGGTGGCTCAGACAGCCACAGATATGATTTACATAAAAACATTCAGTGACCACTCGTGCCCTGTGGATGGGGGGCATTGTCATCCTGGAAGAGACCACTCCCATCAGGATAGAAATGCTTCACCACAGGATGAAGGTGGTCACTCAGAATGGCTTTGTATTTATTGGTGTTTATCTTGCCCTCTAAGGGGTAACTGGGCCCACCCAGCATTTTTACACATGACCCTAAGCACAATGGGATGTTGATTGCTTAATTCAGGGGTCCCCAACCACCGGGCCGCACAGAAATAATAAAAACTTTTAATTTTATTTCCATTTTATTGACTATCGCAGTCTGCAGGGTGTTTTATTTAGAAAAATGACCACTCCCATCTGTGCCTCTTTTCCGCACTTGTCTCAGTTTGTTTTCCATGCACCCACCCCCCCGGCCGTGGAAAATGGTCTTGCATGAAACCGGTCCGTGGTGTAAAAAAGGTTGGGGACCGCTGGCTTAATTAACTCAGGGACCACACCTGTGGAAGCACCTGCTTTCAATATACTTTGTATCCCTCATTTACTCAAGTGTTTCCTTTACGTATTTTCCTGTATATATCAAATATGCAATATTTTAAAGAATAAATGCATTTTTTAAATTCATTTCTGGTTCAGCACATGTTTGATAGGTGTTCCATACAGCTGAGTATTATTTTCCTCTGAATGATTAACAGACCAATAGACCTTATACACAGACCTGACTCACAAATCATTACATTTCAAATTTAAGTACGTCAGACATAGTTGTCAAATGTAACTCTCATGCTGTAAATTAACAGGTGGACATAACTACTGGCACATCAGTCACTTTGGAGCCTTACCTGTGGAGGCCAGGAGCTGGATGAGCAGGCACAACAGAGACAGGTACATGGTGTGATGTCTAGTGATGTCTTCTAGAAGATGAGGAGGAGGAGGGAGGGGGTCTCTTAATATAACCCGCTCCACAGGATGCGACAGACGCGTGTGGTCACGCCCCACAGGTTCAGAACTGAGTCAGGTGAACCTTTTCACCGTGTCAAAGGGAATTCAAACGGTTTCGCTTTTTTCATTCTTCTGCCCTGGTGGACTCCTTATCTTTACACACACAACACAGTGGCTCATATAATACTCATATAATACTCATATAATACTTATATATCCACCAATACAGCTCTGAATTTACCAAGGGAGTTCAGGTTCGGGTAATCCCGGCTAACACAAAACATTTTTAAGAATTTCCAGCTAGTTTGGTCCCCATTTGGTTGTGGGATAATGTTAAGATGAGAACATTCTTCTTACATTTGACATTTTAAGCATTTAGCAGATGCTCTTATCCAGAATGACTTACAAGATGTGCATTAATACATGGTAAGAACAATCATAGTTAACACAAGAGATCAGTGCAGTAATACAGCGATAGACATCATTGCAGGCAGCTGCGTACCACACCTGTAACACTGGGAAGGAAAAGGTTGGATTTTAAAAAAAAAAATTTTAATTAAGTGGAGTAAGCAAGGGTGTATAGTGTTGATCAAGTAGGCAGTGGTGATGACAATTAGCTAGATGTACAGAGTTCAGTGGTAGTGGAGTCTGAAAAGGTGGGTTTTGAGTCTCTTGCAGAAGATCGCAAAAATACCCTCTTAGAAGGTATTTGCTGTTCCAAAGACATTCTGTCAAATAAGAACTTTCCAGGTTTGTCACGTAAACTACTGGTAACATCCCCCGATGGCTATCATTTAATCACACACAAAAAACATCACAGAGGATATATATCTTAAGAATGTTCCGAATGTAAGAAGTTTGAGACAAGAGAAGGGGCTGTACAGAGTACATACAAATTAGAAATATTTGGAGCGTGGAATGAATGGTACATCTGGAATGTTTTTACAATCCAGACAAAACACATAATATATATTGTTCTTTTACTGATGTGGTGTGGCAGACGGCCGGGGGAGGTGTGGGGGGAGGTGAGAGAGGGGAAATATGTGCTGGCTCCACCCCCAAGCCTTATATGCAGGTCCGGAGGAAATAAGACGGAAAATTTGTTGAACGTTATTCCCTTGTTAAAATTAACAAGAACGACCATTCACAACTGAAATTCTATCGTAACGGATTTTTTTTTTTTTTAAACTGAGTAACATTCCAAAACCGTTTTTTGCAATATTCCTAGTGACGAATTCCTGGAATGTTCTGGGAACCAAAAAGTTGTTGGCTGTGGGATTTGAACCTACAGCCCTCTGGTTCCTAGCCTGGTCCCATCCCACTGTACCGCACTACTTCTGCCTTCCTCTGGCTCCGCCACGGCAGAGAGCTATATCAATTCACTAATTTTCCTCAATTTAAATTCCTCACATGGTAAAAATTCTGTGCTCTATTTCCACTTCCTGGAGTGGGGGAAGATCACCCCAGCGCGAGTTAAACTGCTGAAGTGGCCCCAACCCGAGGGAGACATTTCTGCTGTTTTACGGCTTTCATTTTCATGCTTCATCTACAATAGACCTCTTTAACCGCCTCGTCTAAACTAATGGCCCAGCCCCCTCACCACAATGGCCTGCTTTTTCTGACTTGTACCCTCGACCACAAACACATACTCACTCCACAGAACAACACAGGATGAACACAGACAGCGCTGACCACTAAATGTTTCCACACATTTGTTGCAACATGGAAATAACACAAGAACAAGAGATAGGCCTACAAATACACATCCAAACATGGCCGAACATGCTTCTGCTCAGCCCATCTCAAATACACACATCCAAACATGGCCGAACATGCTTCTGCCCAGCCCATCTCAAATACACACATCCAAACATGGCCGAACATGCTTCTGCTCAGCCCATCTCAAATACACACATCCAAACATGGCCGAACATGCTTCTCCTCAGCCCATCTCTCCTTTTAAAACATCGGTCAGGTTAGATAAGGGTTCCCCTCTCAGCCCCACGTCTTGTGTGAGTGTCCTGCTGAAAGACAACTATTGATCCTGGTCCAGCAGTGTGACTAGACATCGCAAACATCCGGGGCTGAGCCCACGACCTCGTCTAGATAACAATCGATCATTTTACTCACTGTGTTGTAAACGTACATTGAACGGCTCTACACATTTTGGAGCCCTAGGCGAGATTGGCATTTGGGTGCGAGATTGATTAAAAATCACTTCTCAAACAAATCACTTACCAAAGTCTCATTTAAACAGGGAGGATAAGAGAAAATGGTAAGAAAACTCACTTTTAACACAATTGTTAACAAAGTCTGGGGGCTTTTGCAAAAATTTGCTGAGTGTATCTGTACAGACAGGTCAGTTATTAGCCTATTACAAGCAAAAGCAGCTGTAGGACAAACAACTTAAATCGATTTTTTATGGATAGCTAGCCACATTATTATCACTGATATAATGTTGTACCCTACTACTAATGTTGGTAGCCTAATAATAGGTAGCCTATGTTACAATTCCCATGCGCAGCGGCGGTCTAGATGTGCCTGTGTCCCTGTGTGAGCGATTACGAGAGACTATGGCCGTACCCCAAAAATGCAGGCTTTTCAAGGGCTGTCGGGGATCACCATATGTCTGCGATATAACGTAGTTGAAAACTCGATCCTCCATCTTCTCCATTGTGTGCGCAACATGTAATTATGTGATTAATTGATTATGTAATGCAATTTCAGATAATTCAAATTAAGATGTATCATATTTTTTAGAATGCTTCAATCTGTAATTACTGAAAAATGTATGCTATTATCTTTAAGTTATGGGCATTTATGTTATTGAATCACAGCTTTTGTTTCAAGATCATTGAAAAACAATAGGGGTCAATATGCAAATTTCAAGTGTAAAATGACCATAACTTCCTTAAAACGTAAGATATGAGAGTGAATAAGGTATCAAATTAAATGTATTTTCATGCTCTATCTGGTGGGATAAGTTTCAGGCTAGATTTATAACATCTCATTAGCTTGTTTATTACTTTGCTTTGCTAGTTAGCTCCCTAGCCTCCTACAATAACACAGAAACACAACAAAATGGCATTTTGATGACATAGCCTACCTCTTAATTGGACTCACTTTTCCTCCTCCTCCTTCCTCCGTTTTCTCCCCTGCGCACCTGAAGGCTTGTTGTGCCTTTTCAACGTCATTGGAAACACAAAATCTGTCTGTCATCGATCTGATATCAATCGCGCTGACGTTGGCTCTCTGCCTGACTGCATCAGTAGTGCGTGCCTCTCTGACCCCGTCACCTGCGCTTGACCCGACAGGCGACAGCACGTCTCTTGGGTTGCCTGTGATGCGCGCACTTAACCCCCACTTTCAGCAAGCAGCCAGTCATCGTATTCCCCACCTCAGTGCAGGCCAGATTAAAAATTGTGTGAGGAACAGAACAGGGGTGCAAAGTGTATTTCTTTTTGTTTATTTCTTCGTTTATTTGGGAGGAAAGGAGAGGGCGCCCATTATTTATTTATTTTATTTTTTGTGAGGGCGACCTGGCGCCCCTAGCCGACATGGCGCCCTAGCCGACATGAAATTCCAGGCGGCTGTCTGTATTGCCTGTGCCTAGAGCCGGCCCTGATGGAACGTAAACAATTAAACTAACGCATCGTTATAGTTCTTATATTTATAATGACATTTGCAACTTGCAACAAAGTTGAAATAAAGTGAAAGGTAACAGCCCTTGAGCTTAAAGTAAAGCCAAGCCTGCTCATTCCCATTCGCAGGGCGAGTCATCGTCATCCCGTTTTCTATTCCCGTTGATCGCTACAAGTCCACACTGACGTTGTGAATGGTGCACATATTGTCAACAATGAACACTCACTCTTACTCTCTCACTTATTTTCCTCCTCCCTATTTTCTCTTCTGCATCAAACACAGCTAATAAATATACTAAAAAAAAAAAAAAAAAAGAATTAATTAGCCAAAAATGGTCTGGGGCTATAGCCCAATAGACAGGCCCTAGCCACACCCATCCTGTCCTGGTCTCTAGAGCTGTAGCATCAACATTACAGGCATTCATGAAATACTCTTATCCAGAGCAACTTACACAGCATACAATCCATTTATACAGCTGGATATTTACTGAAGCAATTCAGGTTAAGTACCTTTTGCTCAAGGGAACAGCAACAGCAGTGCTCCACCTGGGAATTGAACCTGCAAACTTTGAGCTATCAGCCCAGTTCCCTAACCATTATACCACACTGCCACCATTAATTATAAATAGGACTGGTAGTAAAGAAGTGACTGAAGTGATCAGCAAATCCTAGGCCAAGGACAGGCAGTTTGGTTTTTTCCACCAATTCCACCAATTCTAATTGGCTGTTGGCTCAAGTTATCTAATTGGCTGTATACACCAATGGAGGGTCACTCCTAGATTAAACAGCAATGGAACAGTTAGCCACGTGAGGCTGAAAGAGCCTCTGGCTCCCTGGTACACAGCAGTGTCTTATTAATTTTGATAAAATGTCAGATCACACAAATCATTTATCTAATTAAATAATTAAGAAACAACACTTTGAATGAAATATAACCAGAGAGACGCTGAAAAACAGATATTCATTTAGCAGCTGCAAACCAATGAACTGCTCAAGTAAAATAACAATATGAATAAAAAAATATCTGTAGACCCAGAAAATACTGGCACTATGCTTGCTGTTCTAAATCGCCATCATGTAGCTACTTCAGATAACAATTTTATTATCACACTTAAGACATTTCGGTTAGTTCGTCAGACCTCGAGTTGCTAAGGTGATCTTCTGCGAAACATGAGTGCACTTTTCGGTTATTACTTTGCCTCGAGGTGCAACTGCACATCTATCGAGGGTGGAAACTAACCCGTCAAGACCCTGACAGGCCGCGCAATGTGTTAACCGCGAGGAGAGTCCGCGTGGCAGTTCTGCAGAAACATCGACTGCGAAACGACGCATGCCGAACAGTGCCAAAAGCCAACGCTTGCAAACAGGAAATGAACGATTTAAAATATACTTTTTAAACGTCTAAATTTAATTTTTCGGTTTACATTTCAATTGTTTAAATTTGCATTTCTTTCGTTTTTGTTCTTTTTAGGTTCACTTTTCCCGTTAGTTTTTAATCAGAATAGTACGAATACGGTTAATACGAATGAAACGCTGGCGTCTTGCATTCGCGTGAATATGTGTTAAAATGAGCGCATTGTGGATTATTCCCACTGCATACTCACTCTCACCCGTTAGAACGGAGCCTCATTTCGAATGATGGCAAGTAGGACCAGTTCGAGCTGAAAACATTTTTTCATTATTTATTCAGATGCTTACATGTTTATTTTGGGGGTGAATTATTTACAGGCCTTAATCATATCTACACTGTGCAGAACAACCCCCAGCCTCTCGGGCAGAACCCACGCGGGGAAACAAAGTGAGAGGAGTCGCCCCCGCCCCCCACGTCGCTACCGCATGCGAGGACACAAGCGCAAACTTTACTGGGGGGATAATGACGCGTGGAGATCGGGAGGGGGGGGGCTGTTTGCGCGAGCGGTGCTTCTGCAGAAGACGCAAACCGGGGATTTCCGGGTTATGGATGGCCGGGGTTATGGTTATGGATGGCCGGGGGTTAAAACTCGTACAGTATATACTGGATTTACTCCCAATCACAATCGCAACCCCTAAACCATAACGAGCTGTTCATTGTTTTTAATTCGATACTTCGTCATGTCAGTCTAGTGAAGATTTACCCCCCTCCCCGTCCCCCCACATTATTTTAAACATGGATATGAATGCCACGGAGAATAAATGCCCCATATTCACACCCCAGGACTTTCAATTAGTGCGATCAGTTATCAGACACGTCCACCGCTTTTCAGCCAATGCTTTTTGCATTTTCGCACTGTGCTGTATGGGAAATGATTCCTTTAACAAAGAGGTTACATTTGTTTTTACAATTGACTCAATTATAGACAGACGGGAGAAATCAATGTGGTCCCAGTCGGGTTTCTGGGGTTTGGTTACTCACTGAAACGAAACCATTTGTGTAAAATGTAATGAGTTCGTTTCCGTCTTCCAAGCAACTGGAAAACGGACCAAACCAGCATTGTGTTAAAACAATGTTTTGGGAAAAGTGATGGTACAACTTTCCTGACAAATATAAATGTAAGGGGCGTTTTTTCAGTTAAAAAGTAATATAAGCATTTTCTTGTTCGCCAGTATTTTGGAAGCAAAACAAACACAAACTTGTGCCGAAGGCTAAGGACTGATTTCCCGAGCCACGGTGTTCTGTGCCGTTGTCATTAGTTACAAGCAGCTCAAATCTGGCACCACAGTGCACGTTTTTATAAACGGGCGCACATAAGTGGTACGCCAGTACGCATCTGCGTCCTCAGACGTTAACTGCGTACCAAGCAAGACGACAAACTTTTGAAACATACGCGCGCGACTTTAAGTTTGATCAGCTAAGACTAAGACTGTCCCCACAGCGCCACCTGCTGGGCGTTCATTGTGTATCAGCAGTGACGCTCATATTAACGTTTACTCAACCTGTACATTTTTAAACTGGTCGGCCCCCGGTTTAACATCAACAGAGATTTTCAGGAACCTTGAGGGTTTCGTGTTTTGAGAAACGCAAGTGATATTTAAGGCGCTATGCAAATACCATCCAAGTTCATCCATTATATTTAGATGTAACTGCTACCAATGAGTGGCCCAACATCACGGCCCAGTTTGGCTCTGTACTCTCTCTGTCACCCCTTCTCGTCACAGTGTGTTTCTTTTTTTGTACATTTTGTTTCAGATTTTTTTCCCGTATTTCTCCCAATTTATAACCTCCATTTCTCCCAATTTACCCTCTCCCACGAGCCCACCGCTTGTCCTCGGAAGCAAGCCAGTTTGTCCCCCATACAGGGACGCCTTTCACGCTTCTCGGCGAGCCCGTGCCGGCTCACCCTCCCCCCTCCCTCTGGGGCGGTCAGCCAATCACCGCCACCGACTGGCCTCTCATACAGAGCCAGGCTGCCGCAACCAGGTTCCAAACCGCGGCTGCAGTAGGCAACTTGCATTCCGGGCGAATGCTTTTACCGTTACGCCACCCGAGGCCCGACCAACAGTGGTTCTTTTAAGTGGCACGCTGCGGGCAACCTCTATACCTCTCTCTCTCTCACACACACACACACGCCCTGGCACTGTGTGTGTGTGTGTGTGTGTGTGTGTGTGTGAGTGTGTGTGTGTGTGTGTGTGTGTGCGTGTGTGTGTGCGTGTGTGTGTGAGTGTGAGTGTGAGTGTGAGTGTGAGTGTGTGAGTGTGTGTGTGAGTGTGTGTGAGTGTGCGTGTGCGTGTGCGTGTGCGTGTGTGTGTGAGTGTGCGTGTGTGTGAGTGTGCGTGTGTGTGAGTGTGTGCGTGTGTGTGCGTGTGAGTGTGTGAGTGTGTGAGTGTGTGCGCGCGTGCGTGTGTGCGTGTGTGTGTGAGTGTGTGAGTGTGTGTGTGTGAGTGTGTGAGTGTGTGTGTGTGTGTGTGTGTGTGTGTGTGTGTGTGTGCGCGTGCGTTTAGCCTCTCGTTTCCTGGACTCCCACACAGAGCACTGGGCCTGCACGTCCACAGGAGCTGGTCACGCGCTGGTTTTCTCTGGATCTCTGTGTTCTCTTTAGTTAATGGGGGGTGTCATTTAGGGGGGGTGAGGGGCATCTGCTCACGGGCTGGGTCCCGGGCTCAGGGGTCCATGGCGGTTGGGTAGGGGCTGCAGTCGGACCCGTGCCAGGAAACAGCGGGGTCCAGGGGCAGATGGCGCCAGCTTCACTCCGATGGCCCGTGACCATCACTGATACCTCCACTCAAAACCCCTCCAGTGCATCCGTCAGGGAGGACAGGTACCCAGCGCACACACACGAGCCAACAGTGACACTAACGCAGGCTCACACACACACACACACTCACACACACAGTGACACTAACACACACACACACACACACACACACACAGTGACGCACACACACACACACACACACACACACACACACACACACACGCACGCACACACACACACACACACACACACACACACACACACACACACACACACACACACACACACACACACACACACACACACACACACACACACACACACACACACACACACACACACACACACACACACACACACACACACACACACACACACACACACACACACACACACACACACACACACACACACAGGCTGACTGTAACTCCAGTGTCACTCTGTCCACAGTAGTACAGATCTCCCTTGAGTTTCCATAGTAACCTTTGCTTTCCACATCCCAAGCTCCGTGTGGATGCCTGCAGAATAAAGTATTATTTAAAAAAACATGATATGATGATTCGTATGATTGTGCATTTCGGTTAGTCACATGCTTCTCCAGGGATCTTTAAAAGGTGTTTTAAAATTGCACCGGCATCTAAAGAGGAGCATTTCACGTGAAGGCGTTTGACCCGCGGGTCGAGTGGAAGCCTGCGTGACAAGGATGTGACAAGGACACGAGCGCAGCGAGAGCGCCTGTGATGGACAGGGTCACGTGCAGCTGCTCGGCCCGCCAGCAGGGGGCACGCCGCCAGAGTAGAGGTTCTGTTTTTCTCTTATAAATACTTCATCAAATTACCATTTACTGTACCACAGACAGCCAACGAGAGGCCCTCGCCAGTCACCTGACAGCTAGCTTCTAATACAGACCAATGCTCTGATTCATAGTGCGCTGTGATAAATAGCACAAGAGAAGAGGAGAGTATCTGCTGAGTGACTGTAAAACGTCAGATTACTCTGCTGCATATGCCCCCGTTTTAATTCATCATTTTAATTCATCATTTTATCCCCCTCTCTCTCTCTCTCCCACCCTTGTTTCTCATGCTCCCTCTCCCTCTCTCCCTATCTCCCTCCCTATCTCTCCCTCTCTCTCCCTCTCTCTCCCTCTCTCTCCCTCTCCCTCTCCCTCTCCCTCTCTCTCTCTCTCCCTCAGTGTTTTATCCCCTCTTTACTCGTCACAGAACGGTGTTTCCGTTGCCACGTGCTGACACACTCCCGATCACCGTGGCGATGTGTTGGCTGCCCGTCTGACTGGGACCTGAACTGCTGCCTGGTTGTCAGTCTGTAACCGTGACCCCCCACGCTCCTCCCCCGAGCAGTTGGGCTGCATCGAGCTGTCGCCCCCCCCTCGTCCCAGGCAGCTAAGCAGTGACCAGACCACGACCAAACACCCCTCCACCCAGCTGCCCCCCCTCCCACAGCAGATTGAGCCCCCAGCTGCCCACTGCGGGCCCACGCTGGGCGGGCAGATGCCCCAAACTGTTACCCCCTTCTCTCCGTCAGCTGACCTGCTCTTACACAACGTAAGCTTGGCCCCCCCCAATTCCACGCTACCCAAATATTCCCAGCAGCCCCCTCTCTCCACCATACAGGATGGATGCCACGTGGGCAAGGAGGGCCGAATCCGTTTCTGGATTTCAGGCCAACTTCTGCTCTTAATTATTTAATTAGCCCCAATCATTTACGTGATCTGACATTTTAGCTACATTTCTTGATAAGCCCATGAGTGACAGCTGAAGACTGTTCTTGTGTTCCCATATGAGACATGTTACTGTGGTCTGATCTACAAGTGAACCAGCATTGGCATATCCAACTAATTAGCTAATTGAGCCATAGGGGTAATTGGTAGAAACAAAAACCTGCACACACACCGGCCCCCCAGGACCGGAATTGCCCCCTGCTCTAAACGGAGGGGAGCCACCACTTCAGAAAGCAGCTAGGCCCACCTGTGAGGACGTTACCTATTTATACCTTTTTAACGTTTCCACATCTGAAGAAAAGGCAACCACAAAAACACATCATTTTCAAAGTCATGTCAAAGTCATGCCACTGTCACGATCAGGATTCGATAGCAGACACTGATTTTAAAGCACTGATTGTAACTCTCTGCAGTTATGTGTGCAAAGTGTGTTGAACTAGAACCCAAACATGATTGGCCTTTGCTACCTATCCTACATGTTCCCCAGCTAGTACTTGATGGTTCTCCATTGTTGGTTCTCCTTACACCTTCCATCTGGACTACGGCTAAGCGGGCACTCCTTCATTCTTCAGCAAGATAATGACCCGAAACACACCTTGAAGTTGTGCAAGAACTACCTGGTGAAGGAGGAACGTGAAGGACAACTCAAACTTAGGACCTGGCCTGCCCAGTGTCCAGACCTCAATCCCATAGAACTTGTATGGGACAAACTGGACAGAAGAGGCAAAGTAAAGTACCCCACAAGTGTCTCTGGGAATTGCTGCAGGAGAGCTGGGATGACATGTCTGCGATTTCCTCCTGAAACTTATTAACCGAATCGCCCGTGTTTGTGAGGCTGTTATCATGGCAAAGGGTGGCTATTTTGAGGAACCCAAGATTCAATTTTCAATTCAATTTTCTTGAAAATTGCTTTGATGTTCCTTTTGTTTATTGTTACATGTGTTTTTTTGTCATTTTCAAGTATTTACATTAACGTATATGGTGCAAAACATTGTCAATTTTGACATAAACCTAGTTTCCAGCAGGTGTGCACTTAAATATAAGATTATTAGATATACTTGCTGAGTGGACGCTGGCGCGATTAGCTGCCCTGCTCTCCGGATCTTTTATTAATTTTATTCTTTTATTGATTCTACTGCTCTTTTAACTGCTCTTTTAACCAAATGAACAGTAATGTTAACTCACTATACTGAGATAAATTATAAACCTGATTGCTGTTTAATTCAGTGTGTCTTGGACTACAAACCTTTACCTGTTCGGCGGTGGTCGGATCAGCGGGGCAACCATGTGCATCAACAGGCTGGATATCGCTCGACATTCCCGTCGGAAATACATCCAGACGGAGCTTCAACCACGATGACACAAATCCGGGTCTTCCATCCCCCGTCCCCCAAGAAAACGAACCGGACCTACGGTCTGTTGACCACAGCGCCCTGGCTAGCCTAGCCAGGTCGGCTAACGTTGGCGCCAAACCCGACAAAAACAATCTCACCTTCGGGCTATTTAACACCCGTTCGCTAACCAACAAGGGACTTCTACTTCACGACCTACTGAACGACCGTAACTAAGTTTGATTTCCTGTGTTTGACTGAAACATGGCAGCAACCCAATGACTTCTCACAGCTCAATCAAACTATTCCACCTGGGTTTGTTCACACCTGCCAACCCCGTGCCTGTGGCAGGGGAGGTGGTCTCGCGATACTCTACAACGAGAAGTGGAAAGTCTCTTCGCTAACTGTCCCTGTCCAGAGCTCATTTGAGTCCATTGCCCTCCAAATCAATGGGCCAACTCCTACCATACTAGGCACTGTATATCGACCACCCAAGCCCAATAGTGATTTCCTAGATGAATTCTCTGTTTTTCTAACCTCCTTATGTTCCTTCTCCCATAATATAGTATTGCTTGGGGATTTTAATGTTCACTTGGACAATGTCAACAGTACCTTTACAAAGGACTTTACATCATGCCTGGACAGCTCTGGATTACAACAATATATTGACTTTCCTACCCACTCTAAAGGACATATTCTTGATCTAGTTTGCTGCTCCGGTGTAACTCCCCTTAATTGTACTGCATTTGATTTGCCCATTTCTGATCACAAGTTTGTATCTTTCAATATCAACCTAAAATCACCTAAAACAAATCTGTCACGTCCCATCTCATTTCGTAACATTAAGAATATTGATTTATCTGCTCTATCCAGTGGAATCAATAACCTCCATAAACTCCAACTGGTCCAGAACTCAGCTGCACGTATCATTACCAGAACTCCTTCCACTGACCATATCACTCCAATTCTCCAACAACTTCATTGGCTCCCCATTAAATTCTGTATTCATTTTAAAATTCTCCTTCTTACCTTTAAAGCTGGCGGCACGGTGGCACAGTGGATAGCGCTGTCGCCTCACAGCAAGAAGGTCTCGGTTCGAATCCCGGCCGGGGCCTTTCTGTGCGGAGTTTGCATGTTCTCCCGTGTCCGCGTGGGTTTCCTCCGGGTACTCCGGTTTCCTCCCTCAGTCCAAAGACATGCACGTTAGGCTAATTGGAGAGTCTAAATTGCCCGTAGGTATGAGTGTGTGAGTGAATGGTGTGTGTGCCCTGCGATGGATTGGCGACCTGTCCAGGGTGTATTCCTGCCTCTCACCCGGAACGCATGCTGGGATAGGCTCCAGCCCCCCCCCCGCGACCCTGACCAGGAATAAGCGGCTTAGATAATGGATGGATGGATGGATACCTTTAAAGCTCTCCATAACCTAGCACCTTCATATCTCTCTGAACTCTCTTCTTACATACACTCCCTCCCGTAGTCTCAGATCCTCCTCTGCCAGACAACTTGTCACACCTTCTGCCCGCTTGACCACTATGGGATCTAGAGCCTTCAGCCGTTCTGCACCCTGCCTCTGGAACTCTCTGCCACCAAACATTAAAAATATTGACACTCACTTTCAAATCCAGTCTCAAAACACACCTCTTCACTTTGGCATATTTGGTTTGACCTGTTGTATATTGTTGTTTATCTGTTACATCTGATTTTGCTTTGTTGATTTTATAATGTTTTGATATGTTGTTTTAACTATGTCTTGTAAGGTGTCCTTGAGAGCCTTGAAAGGCGCCCATAAATAAAATGTATTATTATTATTATTATTACTTCATTGCCTCTTTGAGGGAAATTTGCCCTGGATGTCCAAATGCTGCGTACACATTAGACATCGAAGTACAGAGAACAATGAAATAAACACATAGGGCAGTGGCAAAAACTAAATATGATCTACGCAAGTCTGGTCTCTTGTTATCTCTCCGATCTGTGAAGTTGGTGATCATCTCCTCTCCATGTCCCTGTGAAGGCAAACATTCGCCTGTAGCCCAGAGACTGTGGCTGATCACATTGTTGGGTGTTTGCTAACAAGGCTACACAAGTGTCCTCGTTCTATCTTGTGTTTTTCTCATCAGGGACTGACAGGGACTGCTCACGCTGTGGAACCAATTCTGTTCAATCCGATCTTAATTGTCCGGGAGGGAAATTCATTATGCGGACAGGGATAAAAAAAAACATTCTAATATGCACCACATATTCACTCTTCACAAAGATGCACACAAAATAGATGCAAAAGCAGGCCCAAATCACAGCAACAGCTACAACGAAAGCACAGACACCACACAGCCGCACACAATTCTCCCATTGTGACTGCACAGACACCCCCATTGTGCAACTAGCCCATTAGCTCAGCATTGACAGCTGCTGCTAATCGCCTGCGTCGCTTTTGGTTGCAGTTTTTTTTATGGCTGCTGTGTATGGTTGGATCATGCTCGTAGGAGTTGTGAAGACTGCCCCCCCTGGGCGGTGGATAGCGTAGCGGTCTAACGCACCATGTCTTGGCTGGTCCGATATGGTGTGCGCTGCCTGTCAGGGATGCGTTTCAAAACCCGTCTGTACCAGACCGGCCCTGGCCATCAGCCCCGATCGGAGGCGACATTTGGCTGTCCGCCCCAGGGGAGGGGGGGAGGGTGAGCCGGCTCGGGTTTGCCGTGAAGCACGTAAGGGAGTCTCCAGAATGTGGGTGGGGGCGAATTCCGCCTCGAAGGAAGCAGAGTTCACTGCCCTCTGAGAATGATCTTGCCTCATAGAGACGAGCGGCAGACTTGTGTGGGGAGGGAAAATCAAAATAAACAGAGGGTGTATTTGGCTGCAAAATTGGGAGAAAAATTAAACAAATAAATTTTAAATTAAAAAAAAAGACTGCCTACCCTCCTTATCTCTAAGCTGGCATGACAAATATGTGGTGCATTGGGACCAGTGAGAGTTCACTGCTGGGTTCACAGCTTCAGGGCTAACCTCCACAGGTGCCCCCTCCCCGCCCCTCCTCACTCCCCCTCGCTCCTGTGCCCACCTGGGAGACAGAGCCCCCAGCAGCAGGTGGGACTCACACGCCCCTCGCCCCTCATCGCTCAAGGCCTAATCGACCGTAAACGTCGCTGTAAGCGAGACTCTGGTCACGTTCCGGTCGATTGCCTCCCCCTCTGACTCAGGGCCGCTGAGTTGGGCCGTGTAATTGGAGGCGTTTGATTCCAAGGAGATGATCTCTGCAGTCAGCATTTATTTGGAGGACAAATCAACCCCCGTCTCTCAGGATGGGGTGGGGCGGGGAGTGTCCGTGATTGGCCAATGCGACATTAGAGAGGTAAACACACAGGGGACAGTCTGATCATGCACCTGATCTTCTTCACCTGCTATTTCCCCCCAGCTGTAATATTTTTTTCTCTGAACACAACGTCAGCTCACCAGAACAGGAGAGTGAACGGGAGCATGTACGTTGTGTAAGTTGTGGGTCACTAGACAAATTGGTTGCAAATAGTGGATGCTGTGGGTTGTTCTGAACACTGCACGGGTATGTGTGTGTGTGTGTGTGATGGAATTCTGGCTGGACTTTATATGATGTAATGTACGTCTAATGTAAAGTAGCATGTTCTACATGTAATGATTTCAGTTTCCTTGTTGAAGAAGGAAGCTGTGAAATCACCTCAACTTTGATGCACACACACCCTGGTCTAATGTAAAGTAGCATGTTCTACATGTAATCAGTTTGTTATGTGCTACCAACTTTGATGCACACACACACACACCTGCACACATGCACACACACACACACAGGCACACACATACACACGCACACACACACATACTCACACTCAGGCATACACACACACACACACTCACACACACCCTTATTCTTTGCTGCTTCAAGCTCAGCCTTACTGCATCACCTGTAGGTAGCCACATTAGTAAAATAATTATATGTGGCTGCATGTGGGTACAACTTGTAAACAACATTTTAATGGTAAGCAAAGATTTAACAATTCAACTCCTCAGTTTCCTGTAAGCCTACCCTGCATACATGAACCACCGCACGGTGATGCATGTAGGGCATGTAGTATAGTGGTTAGGGAACTGGGCTTGTAACTCAGAGGTTACTGGTTCAATTCCCAGGTGGGACACATCTGCCATTGTACCCTTGCTTTTCACCAGTGCACCTTGATTCACTTAGTTAACTAGTGAATGAGCATTGATTGGTTGAATCAGGTGCGCTGGTGGCGGGATTTACCGAACACATGGACTGGCTGTAGGGTTCGCGAGGAGAGGGGTTGGGGACCGCCGCTGTAGAGGGATTCTAGTAGTAGGTAGTAGTATAATGGGAACTTAACGCGTAACTGAACCCGAATTGAACTCTGCACTAAACATTACATTTTACATTTTACATTTTAAGCATTTAGCAGACGCTCTTATCCAGAGCGACTTACAAGATGTAAACTGTCTTTTAATGGTGTAATGCAATGTTTCTCTTAGTGTTGTAATGTTGCACAGACTTATTGTTATTTATTGTGATGAATGTTTTACTGTGTTTATGTATTTGAGCTATATAAGGAGCCAAAAAAATTACATTAAAGCCAAGTTAAATTTTTGACTGAAATGGACAATAAAGCTTTTTGAATTTGAATTGAATTGAACGTTAAGGTTGCTGGTTCGACTCCCAGGTGGGGCACTGCTGTTGTACCCTTGAGCTAAAGGTACTTAACCTGAATTGCTTCAGTCAAAATATCCAGCTGTATAAATTGATTGTATGTAAAGAAATGTAAAGTGTGTAAGTCTGCTAAAGGTCTGCTGATGGGTGACAGGGTTGGAGCTTCACGTCCCGTTTTGGGTTTCAGCACCTCGGACAGCGGCCGATGCGGGAGCCGTTTGTCGCACTGAACACTCGCGTGCAGCGAAAGCGTTTATTCGCACCTCGTGTCTCGGTTTGTATTCAGCAGGAGAAGTGATGAATGAGAGGCTTTCTGGCGGCGGAGACACAAGCCTCCAGCTGCACGTGGTGGGAGAGAGAAGGCCCAGTGTTGCCATAGAGCCGACGAGGAAGCGGGTGAAGCACACAAAACCAGAGCGTCCTGCCCGCCAAATACAGAGCGGAGGAATGGGGGGGGGAGGATGCATGCAGCAGCGCCTTTTCACATCCTAAATAAGGGGGCTCTCTGTTGCAGAAGCGGGCTTGCAGGTGTGTGTGTGTGTGTGTGTGTGTGTGTGTGTGTGTGTGTGTGTGTCCCCTTCCTGTCTGACTGGCAGCGCTGGACAGCGTATTTCACTGGCTCCGCTCTGCTGCTGTTTAACAGGGGATACTGAAACACTGCTGTCCAGCACCCTGTGGCCTATAAGCTTATACTTTATCATTAGGATTAGTCATGATAACACTGGATAAGAGCGTCTGCCCCCAAAATGGCTGTAATAATGTAATGTAATGTAATGTAACACTGTATTCATTCATTCATTGGGATCGTGAATAAGGGGTCTTTCTGAGAGCGGAGGGCCTGCAGGTGCCCTGTCAGACAGCGGTCTTGTCTCTGAGCCGCGGGGTGCAGGTGTCTGGACGGTCCTCTGTCCCCCTGCTGCCCCCCCCCCCCCCCAGTGTGCCTTGTGGAGGCCGCCCCCCCCGCCAGCGCAGAACACAGGACCTCGCTGTCCTCCGCGGTGTCTAAGAGACAGAGAGGAGGAAGAGAGGAGAAAGCGCTTCTCTCACGGAGAGAGGTGCCCCTCTTTAATGGAGAGCACAGGCGGGTATAAAGGGCCTGGTCTCTGCTGCTGCCGCACACACACACACACACACACACACACACACACACACACACACACACACACACACACACACATACACACACACACACACACACACACACACACACACACACACACACACACACACACACTCACACACACACTCACACACATTCACACACACACACACACACTCTCTCTCTCTCTCACACACTCACACACACACACATTCACACACACACACACACACACACACTCACACTCACACACACACACACACACACACACACACACACACACTCACACACACATTCACACACACACACACACACACACACACACACACACTCCCCTTCTCCTCTCCGTCTTGTCCCAGCGGTCATTCAGCAGTGTTCTGTCAGCTGTGCTGTATGGCGACCAGATCTTATTGTACTGTCCCCCAACGCCACCACACCCCCCCATCCCAAGCTCTTTCTACAGGGATGATACAGAGGAGATGTGGAGGGTGTGTGTGTGCATGCATGTCTATGTGTGTGTGACTGTGTGTGTGTGAGTGTGTGTGAATGTGTGTGTGAGTGTGTGTGTGACTGTGTGTGTGTGAGTGTGTGTGAATGTGTGTGTGAGTGTGTGTGTGTGTGTGTGTGTGTGTGTGTGTGTGTGTGTTAGAGAGAGAGTGTGTGTGTGTCTATATAACATCATGGCCTGAAACAGCCAGTGTTGGCCGATGGGGTGTGATGTCATTCTGTGGCTGCAGTGTGCCCGTAGGGTGAGGTGCTGGGGAAGGCAGTTGAACAGTGCTGTTACAGTGCAGAGGCGCAGACAGATGGCTCCAACACTTTTCGTCAGCGAGCACAGGCTGGGCCTTGTCCCCGAACAAAGAGATCGCATTGTCCATCATCCCATTACACTGTAGTATCTATTAATCTGTCACTCTCACATGCTCCTCGACTCTCTCTCTCTCTCTCTCTCTCCCTCTCTCTCCCTCTCTCTCTCTCTCTCTCTCTCTCTCTCTCTCTCTCTCTCTCTCTCTCCCTCCTCTCTCTTTCTCTCTCTCTCTCTCCCTCTCTCTCTCTCTCTCTCTCCCTCCCTCTCTCTCTCTCTCTCCCTCTCTCTCTCTCTCTCCCTCTCTCTCCCTCTCTCTCTGTCTCTCCCTCTCTCTCTCCCTCTCTCTCTCTCCCTCTCTCTCTCTCCCTCCCTCTCCCTCTCTCTCCTCTCTCTCCTCTCCCTCTCTCTCTCTCTCTCTCTCCCTCTCACACGCTCTCTCTCTCTCTCTCTCCCTCACACGCTCTCTCTCTCTCTCTCTCCCAGTTATCTCATGCTGGCATCATCTCCTGGCCCTCACGCGCGTCACGTAGACCCTCGGGACACGGAACAGCGGTCCGCGGGAACAGAAGAGGACGAGATGATGTTGGGTCAGACGGGCCTGTGATGGAGTAATCGGGCAGGTCTTAATGGAGGCTCTGTCCCGGCCGCTCAAAGGAGCTCTTTCTGGGCCTGTGAGCGCTTCACAGCGCACACCGAGCCACGCCCACGTCCCACCAGCTCTCTGCTAGTGTGGCAATGTGAAGCTACAATCACAACTGCTGTCGGTGTGATGATAAAAATAGTAAAAAGTAAGAATAATAAGATTCTTATTACATTAATGTTATTGTTTGCATTGCTGTTTCTTTTTCTTATTTTGCTTTGATAAGAGCTTTGAGATGTGCTATATGAATTAAAAGATTATTATTATATTATTATGATTTATTTATTTTCATCACTGTCATCATTGACTGTACTTACTTTGAGTAAAGATTTAAGATCATTTACGGTTGAAAAAGGTACTGTTAGCATCCAACATCCACACAGCTCTATTGCGTGCAATTCCTGTTCCTGCGCAATTTCAAAAATCTGGAATATCTGAACATGCTGGCCCTCTCATTGGCATGGGTTTATTGCTTTCCTATTTTCTCCCAGTTTCACATTTCAGTCATTCTTCATCTTCTTCTCTGTAAATATGTAAAGATCACACACAGTTTGCAAGCCTAGTATTTATTTTCCAAAAAATGAATCTTTACGTTAAAGTCGTCTATACAGTCTACCTAATGGAAATAAACACATATATAAACACACATTTGAAAATTAAACAGTAAATAATGTATAGTGTGTATGTCTCTCTCTCTGTCTATATATATATAGGGTATATATATATGGCCATGCAAAATGCACACTGCAGATATAATTCTGATTTATTCAGCATAACATAGAACTATTTTACTGCATAATGTACAAAAATGTTATTCTTATCATTTGAAATGTTATAGAGCTTTGAGAGGCCTTCATTTGAGGAGAGTGACTGGCCTGAAATCTCCAGTTTACAGTTTCATTTTAATGCTGCTAAAATAACAGGGTGGCAGTGGTTAGCGACACTGGCTGGCAAGCGGAGCGTTGCTGGTTTGAATCCTAGGGAGGCCAAACAAAAAAACTATGAACTGGAAACCAGAGGGATGCTAGTTCACTTCCTGGGGCACTGCTGAAGTGGCCTTGAGCAAGGCACTGAACCCCTAAACTGCTCCAGAGGCGCCATACTCTTAGGAGAGATATGCGAGAAGATAAATTCCAATTACCTTGTGTAACATGGCAATAAAGAATATTCTATTAAATTAAACAGCAAAGCAAAATGATTTACTCAAGGTGGCAACAACAGTGTCCTCTTAGGGCTCTGATCTCACAACCCCCTGATTGTGTCCTGCTTGGGCTCTGATCTCACAACCCCCTGATCTCACCCGCACACCTCGTGGGGCACCGTATTAAATAGACGCCTTTCATCTGCGTCCTGTCAAAATCCCGAGATTGTGAACAATGTTTACTCTTCAGGGACAACACTAAACCTCCTGATGTCAGAAGAGTGATGCGGTGCGTGAGGGAGAGCGCTAACAGGGTCTGTGGAGCTCTGAGACGGAGCAGGGAAGCGGCTGAGGCAGCTCTATTCATCACTGCGTCGACACGTCGCGAAGGCACGAGCGTTGGAGAGACACACAGAGAGTTGTCAATGCCTGGAACAGCTTGCCAGGTCGGGTAGTAGAGGCAGAAACACTTGGGCTATTCAAGTCCAGGCTAGATGCAGTACTGGATACTCTTTAGATTAGGACATGACGAGCCTAGATGGACTGAACGGCCCGTTCTCATCATTATGGAGGCAGCGTAGTGTAATGGTTGGGGAACTGGACTTGTAACTCAGGGTTGCTGGTTCGATTCCCAGGTGGAGCACTGCTGTTGTACCCTTGAGCTAAAGGTGCTTAACCTGAATTGCTTCAGTAAAATATCCAGCTGTATAAATGGATTGTATGTAAAGAAATGTAAACTGTGTAAGTCGCTCTGGATAAGAGCATCTGCAAAATGCATCAAATGTAAATGTAAATGGTTATGTATTCTTATGTTCTTATGAGACACATGAAGGAGAGAGAACCGTGTGGGAGACACGTATGAGAAAAACACAAGCGTGGGAGACACACCTCTCCACTGAGCTCTACACATTTTTACTCATTGTCATCACCACTGTTTACATGCTTAATACTGAATGTTGTAATATGTATCTATGTTTAAGACTGTCTAAAAAAAAATATATGTTTAAATCTACTAACCTTTTCTTTCCCCAGTGTTACAGGTATGGTGTGCTGCTGCCAACAACGATGTCTATCACTGTATTACTGCACTGATCTCTTGCGCAGACAATGATTGATCTTACCATGTATTAATGCACATCTTGTAAGTCGCTCTGGATAAGAGTGTCTGCTAAATGCCAAATTGTAAAATGTAAATGTACACGGTTGGAAACGTGTGTAACAAGCCTCCCTGCCTGAGCTCCCCCAGCTGGAAACAAACAAAACACCTGCTGAGGGGGCAAAAACTGAGAGAGAACAGAAAGGAAGAGGCCAGAGAGAGAGGGAGACGGATAAAGGCAGGGAGACAGAGACAGACCTTGACCCTGCTTTATTACGTAATCAGCTCAGGGCTGCATTTCTTTTCAATGTCATCATATTGAAGCTGGCACCTCCAGCTGGCTTAAGAAAAACACAAAAGAAATAAACGAGCAGAAATAATATTCATAACCAACTGTCCCTCGCACGGAGAACACACAGGCTATCATGCATGCACCACCTGGCATCATACTTCCACAGATCATTTGTCAAACACTTAATATGCAAACTCAGATTTTATTTTGGAACAGCTACATGCCACCTTATTTTGTGATGAGAGAGAGAGAGAAAGAGAGAGAGGGAGAGAGGGAGAGAGGAGAAAGAGAGAGGAGAGAGAGAGAGAGAGAGAGAGAGAGAGAGAGAGAGAGAGAGAGAGAGAGAGAGAGAGAGAGAGAGACAGAGACAGAGAGAGAGGGAGAGAGAGACACAGAGAGAGATAGAGGGAGAGAGGGAGAAAGAGAGAGGGAGGGAGAGAGAGAGAGAAAGAATGAGAGACAAATAGTCTCTAGCCCATTTCACCTCACACCATGTGCTGTACTGGATGAAACGTCACTCACTGGCGTCTCACACATACAAAGAAGCAAGAGAGGGGGAAGAGACGGAGACAGAGGGGAGGACAGGGAGATGCAGAGGTCCAGTCTCTCTCTCTCTCCCCTCCCTGTTCTTGAACATTTGGAGGACTTTTCTGTGCCCAGCGATCGCCGTGCCCTGAGCCCCCCCTGACAGGCCAGCGCCACGGAGCCGACAGCATTGGGTCAGGTCCAGAACTCTGATCTGGGGCCTGTCAGCCCGGGCCTGTCTGACAGCATGCAAATGTATGCAAATTAGGAAAATGTACGCACCTGCAGACCAGAGGGGGGGCGTGCCCTTCCAGTACAGGCCCCTCTGTGTCCCTCCTACCCCCCTGTGACCAACACCCCCACTGTCTCAATCTTACCTCTCTACTGCCCAAAAGGATGGCCTTTCGTTGGGTTGTTTCCAAGGGTGTAACCACACATTAAATATTGGGGGGTATGATGAAAGCAAGTGTTTTATATCTATAAGTTCTTTTGGGGGGGACAGATATGACTGTTTTGAATATTTGGTAATATATAGTAATATATTCCTGTCCTGACCTGTCTCCCAACTCGTTAAGCCTGTGGTTGTTTCAATGACATACGCCCAGCTTCGGTCAACATACTGATATATTTTATTATATTATATAAAGAAGGGAAAAGTATGTATTAAAAATTCAAGACACTATCTCCCTGATGTGATCTTACTGTGACCCTGCCGGCTGGTTATCACATTCCAGCAGGCTGGGAGAGAGGAGTGTGTTTCCTCCATCCCCCCTCTCTCCTCTCCTCCATCCCCCTCTCTCCTCCCTCTCTCCCCTCCATCCCCCTCTCCCTCTCCTCCCCTCCATCCCCCTCTCCTCCTCCCCTCCATCCCCCTCTCTCCTCTCTCCCCTCCCCCTCTCTCCTCTCCTCCATCCCCCTCTCTCCTCCTCCCCTCCATCCCCCCTCTCTCCTCTCCTCCCCTCCATCCCCCTCTCCTCCTCCCCTCCATCCCCCTCTCCGCCCTTGGGCTTGTGTCTGGGGTCTGCGCTGGTCAGCAGAGCGTCTGTCCAGGGACGGGGAGCACTGCAGGCATGGCGACGCACGGAAGGACAGGCGGGGGCAGGAGGAGTCAGGTGGCTCCGGTCCAAACCATGTCCAACCACCCCCCACCCCCACACACACTGAACGCACTGTCCCCCACCCCCAAACTGCCCTTCACTGTCTCTCAGCTCTGCACAGAAAGGCAGGCAGAAAGGGTACACAGTACCATCCTCCACAGACAGACAGGTAGACAAACGGACAGCCAGACAGACATGCAAAATATTCATAAATATTTATGTTGTACTAAATACTCTTTACATATTTACGTTGTACTAAATACTCTTTACATATTTACATTGTACTAAATACTCTTTACATATTTCCATTTTACATCTTAAGCATTTAGCGGACGCTCTTATTCCAGTATGATCAATCATTGTTCGCGCAACAATATAATAAAATAACATAATACATAACTACATTATCCAAATAACTGTGCATTTTGGATTAGATACACCCAATATGTGTGGTGTCACAGACCTTTGATCATGAAGCCTCGTGGCTTGAGCAGGTTCATTACATTAAATCACTAAATCACTCCTCAATAACACTCCTCAATAACACTCCTCAATAACACTCCTCAATAACACTCCTCAATAACACTCCTCAATAACACTCCTCAGTTTCCCTCGTTTTCTCAGATGTCTTTTTCTTACTTTACCTCTTCAGGATTTTTTGTAGTTCATTTCTCCTGATTTCTGTGCTTGTTTTGAAATGGTGTCAAATGCTTTTGTACTGTCCAGTCCTTGGGTTCCTGGAAAGGCGCTTTAAATTAAATTAAATTAAATTAAATTAAATTAAATATTATTATTATTATTATTATTATTATTATTTAGCTCTGTGGTGCCTCCATGCCGTTCCATCTGTTCTTATGTTAAATAGGTTCATACATTTAAAATAATTGCTGTTTAAAAATAACCAAAACACAGAATCGTGTAACAGTGTTGAGGCATGTGTGGCTTGCGTGTAACGTTTGTACATATGTTGTATGTTTATTGTGGCTATTCAAATTATTTGAGTATTTAAATAAAGTTTTAAGTATGAAATGTCAAGGAATTTGGTTTGACAAAACTGGAATGGAAGTTGAGTCTTTGAAAACCAGGGTTTCCTCTAAGACGGTTGTTGTTCTTTGTTTGTAAGGTCGAAAAGAAATCGGGGCAGCATAGCAGGCAGCGGTGTCACGTTTAATATTCATGCACAGATCTTCCTCTCGTGCATTCACACAATGGGTATAATATCTGACCAACTGCTAGTCCTTGAAAAGACACCTCGGGCAATATTGCCCAAAGACATTTTCCATTTAAAAAAAAGTGTCAACAACAAACTAATGGGAAATTAACAGACGCAATTTACGTCTGCATTCTCACGGGTGGAGCAGGTGCAACAGCAACAATGCGAACACAACAAGGCAAGTCTTTCAAAGTGAAAAGGGTTAAAGGCGTCAGAAACGGGCGACTCGTTTGTCGCTCAACTCCTAATGCGCCCATTGAGAGACGGTGGCCCGCGAGGTGAGAAGATTACAAGCTGTTAATAAGGTGGAACCAATCGCTGAGCGCCGACGAATGTCGCCCACGGCAACCGCGCGCGGGACCACTGTTCACGAGACAGAAGGAAGGTTCGGTCCTGATCCGCCAGGGGTCGGAGACCTTGTTTTGTTGTTGTTAAAAGGTCGGTTATTTACTCACCACTCAATGTTATAGACACTCGTTTTTATCTGTGAATATAAGCTGTAACAGTATGTAAACGGTTTTCATTTTCCTTTTATAATAGGCCTACATGCGCCGCGATATTTTCAGATATCATAATTCTTCACAATTTATTTGTAGATGGAAACTTTTTGATTCATCAGATTTCTTGAGAGAGAAAAACCCTGAATGTGCCATAGACAACATCGTACCAGCAGAAATATGTGAATCGCTCTGTTGAAAGTTAGTAATGTCAGCTACTATTTACTTAGTTACTAAAGTTTAGCTTACAACTCGCAGTTGGTTGGTCACTTTGTCGAGGTATGCTGTTAGACCTATATAACACAACCTCCACAGACCTCCAACACACACACACGCACACACACACACATCACACACACACACACACACACACACACACACACACACACACACACACCACACACACACACACACACACACATACACACACGCATACACACACCTCACACACACACACACACACATACACACCTCACACACATACACACACACACACACACACCCCTCTCTCCCCTTTCACTCAAAGCCTCGTGTCAGCCGTGTCCCCTGACATGATCCTCCAGCCATTTGAGATTCCAGACCAGCCCAGGACTTGGCTGCGTGCCGTGTGCTTGTTAACCGCGCTCCATTATCATGCCCTCTGCGTTTGGCACCATCGGCACAGAGGCGGCACTGACACATGGGGCCACCAGGTAACCCTATGGAACTATATATAACCATAGCACTGTCCCGCACTAATATAATCATATAATATACACCATTTAGCAGACACTTTTATCCAAAGCGACTTACAGTCCCAGTGGGAATTTAAGCAACAAACTAAGGATTGCTAACGCCATGCTCTACCTACTGAGCCACACAGAGCCACATATACACCACCTCTACCTACTGAGACACACAGAACCACATATACACCACCTCTACCTACTGAGACACACAGAACCACATATACACCACCTCTACCTACTGAGACACACAGAACCACATATACACCACCTCTACCTACTGAGACACACAGAACCACATATACACCACCTCTACCTACTGAGCCACACAGAACCACATATACACCACCTCTACCTACTGAGACACACAGAACCACATATACACCACCTCTACCTACTGAGACACAGAACCACATATACACCATCTCTACCTACTACCTACTGAGACACACAGAACCACATATACACCACCTCTACCTACTGAGACACACAGAACCACATATACACCACCTCTACCTACTGAGACACACAGAACCACATATACACCACCTCTACCTACTGAAACACACAGAACCACATAAACACCACCTGTACCTACTGAGACACACAGAACCACATATACACCACCTCTACCTACTGAGACACACAGAACCACATATACACCACCTCTACCTTCTGCTCTACCTACTGAGACACACAGGACCACACACAAACACAGCGCTGTACTGGGGGGCACACAGACTGTGCGCAGTCACCTGACGTCTGCAGCCAGTGGAACAGGGAGGGCAAGCTGCAACCGGATTGTCCCCAAGTCCAGATGACTAAAAAATGTATTTAATTTAGGCAGGAGCCCAGGGTGTGGGCAGGGGGGTTTGGAAACATTACCGCATGAGGATATTTTTGGTCATTTGGGCAACTGGAGTTTGTCTGCTCCAATACTAAACTCATCAGTGTCAAAAATGTGTATTTAATATGAATATAGTATATTTATGTACTATTTTTATACCTTAAAATATTAAAAAAATTAAATTTCAGACTAATAACTGTTGTGACAAATAGCATACTTTCCTCAATCCGCCAGGTGTGAAACTGGTGTCTAATAAAAACAAATATCACGATTCCAAACTTCACCACAGGTCACATCTGATGCCACTTGTCACTGTCACGACCGATCTCCGAGGGATGAGGGACGAATCTCCCCTCTCGTCTTCCGCAGAGAAACCAAAGGGTCGAGGAGCTTGTCTACGGACCCAGCGTCGCTTTGTTCACGTGTGAAAGGATCCTAGTCCTCTGTCCATCTGTGACCCCCCCCTCCCCATCCCCACAGGAGCACACGTACGGGGTGGGCTTGTAGGATACGCCCCCCCAGTCATCCATGCGCCTCTCTCTCTCTCCCTCTCTCTCTCAGGACATAGTCCCTGTCGACCGAGCAGCACAGGGGATCCCAAACCTGATCCTGAAGATCCGCTGGGTCACTCAGCACTTAATCGATCTATTAAAAGCAGTTGATTACACAGTTAACTCACCTCATCTGGTTTTCTTGGGGCTAAACTGCATTTTTTTAAACACCTGACCTTGTGGCTTTCCAGGACCAGTGATGGGGACCATTGAGCTGTATATAGAATATCAGGTATAAATGTCACAACCATCGGCCGCGCCTGTGTCGGCTCTGACCGGGAGTGCCACTAGGGGGCAGCAATTGGCTGTCCACCCCAGGGAGGGGGAAGGGAAGCCGATATCAGCTCGCTGCGTATAGGAGTGGCTCTGTGTGTACCGGAGTTACAGTCGATGGCTTGGCGAGTGTCGGCTCGGAAGAGGCGGTATTTCGCCTTTGTCACTGCCGGTCTCAGGGCTGCGGCAGCGAACTCACAATACGAGGGGGGAGGTTGACATGAAAAGAGAGGGTGTAATTGGCTACTAAATTGGGAGGAAAATGGGATAAAATCAGGAACAAATTATTTTAAAAAATTAAATAAATATAATGTCACTACCAGCATTTTGTCTAACTGTGTTAAAATGGTGGGGGGGTGGGCTGGGGGGCTAGGCTGAAGTAAGCATTATTCCACAGGGAAAGGGGATTCTCCGATCCATCCTTAACGATGGCCTCGCATTCATTTGACACTAATACCTCTGATCCTCTCCGAATCCAGAATGGTCTCTTTGTCCGATTCCGCCCCGATCTGACTCTTTTATGCATTCTCTTTCACTCGATCGCTTTAACGCTGTCTGCCGCCGCCTTTGATGCGTGTCTCGCAGGTCTTTGCGTGTAATCCTTTAAGTCAATGCAACAGGAGGTACATCTGTGCTGTGTTTGGGGGAAGATTTAATTCTGACTTAAGTTGGTGTAAACCCAGTGTCCCAGCCATCACCATGAATATTCAGAAGTGGACAGTTTGACTGAGAGCTCAGAGAAAACGGGGCTCGTTGTGTAACTGGACGCCTGCGTTGTCCTGATCCATACTACTATGATTCTCTTATACAGTTGGTATGGAGGCCAACCACTGTTCGGGTTGTTAGGTTAAACAACATTAACTGCAGTGCACAGAGACAGAGAGCAGCAGGCCAGGGTGGAGTCGGTGGAGGACAGAACACACAACTGCTGCCCTCGCAAGTTCCGGCGCATGAGTAGAGGGAACTTTGCCTTTCGGGGACAGACGATTTTTTAGAATTCTGAAGGTGACGTCATTAATAACAACATGGAAACTAGTGTCTCAACCGCTGAGCTGTGGCTGCATTGCTGCATTGGCACATGTATGGGTCAGTTAGAATATATGGGTCTGTTTATACGCTTTAAGTTAATTTCTGAACAGGTTAATCGCGCAAGAAACTATATTTAAGCTGATTTCCGAACTGGTTAATTGTTCAAGAAACTAGATCTCTCTCTCTCTCTCTCTCTCTCTCTCTCTCTCTCTCTCTCTCTCTCTCTCTCTCTCTCTCTCTCTCTCTCTCTCTCTCTCTCTTCTCTCTCCCTACATATAGGCTATTTTGTTACTTATCGTCTCATGTGTTCCATTAAAAACATTAAAATTCAGAAGAGAGAAGAGAGAGAGAAGAATAAACAAATCCGAACATGAATATTCAAATTCCGAGTCCGTCCCATACTGTTCCATCCTCGAGGCCCTTTCGGAAACGTGGCAACAGCGCGTGCAATATGCTGTCCAGCTGCAGACGTTTTATTCATTAATTCGTCCGTTCAATCTATTTATTTATTATTAATAATTTAATTGGGGGGGAATAGCGCAAAGCATAACTCTTAAGTCGGCGCTAACATTCTACATAACTTTAAGACTGAAAAAAGAAACGTGTCTTTCTTTCCTCCCCGGGTGAGTGTCCCAAGTGACTCCCTTTGATATATAATCACAATTCAAGGAAAATCCATTTGTTATAAGTAAGACAGTGAGTGTGGCTCTTGAAATCAGCCTCGGACAAAAGAAATAACACGAGAAAGATACTCGCCGAAATGTGGCGAGAGACTGAAAATTAGACACAAGACCCGTCATTCGAGAAAACATTCCGCTACACTCTAAAATGTAAAGGCTCTTCATGGTTCT
The DNA here is from genome assembly GCA_029706075.1 of Aldrovandia affinis. NCBI lineage: Eukaryota > Metazoa > Chordata > Actinopteri > Notacanthiformes > Halosauridae > Aldrovandia > Aldrovandia affinis. The sequence goes on along the minus strand of JAINUG010000193.1, from coordinate 1,005,850 downwards.
ACTATACTTGGTAGCAAAGAACCATTCACCCAAAAAAATGGTTCTATATAGAACCCTGTGATTGCATTTGCATTGACGTTTCCCTTCAAAACGGTTCTGTATAGAACCTTTCAGGGGTTCCAAATATGAAGCAAGCGATATTCTATATAGAACCATTTCTTCTAAGAGTGTAGGTGGGAATGCTGAGCGAGACTTTACGAAGTTCCGCAGAGCCGTTCTCTGGTGTGGTCCTTGGCTTTGTCCCCTGCTCTGGACAACACATTTGTATGGTTCTGCTTGATTGTTTTTTGTCCCACCAGATATATCTTAATGATGCGAGACACTTGTAGTATTTTATAGATGCTTTTAGTTTGAACCTGAAATTACTTTTAGACTATATGCCTATATATATATATATAGCCACGTTCAATTTAGATCGAATTCTCTTAAATGTTACTCTATATTTGCCTGTTAGTTTAACTAGGAAAGTAATTTACCTACTTGCCAACAAATACCAAAAAACCACAAATGGATAATTTAATTAAATTGATAATTTAATTAACTACAATTTGGCGATTCAATTTGTCTTTACCACTGTTTACTTGTTCAACACTATACTCTCTAAAAAAATAAAAAATAAAAAAATAAAAATTCACTAACCTTTTCCTTCCCGGTGTTACAGGTATGGTACGCAGATGCCTGCAATGATGTCTATTGCTGTATTCCTGCACTGATCTCGTGCGCAGACTATGATTGTTCCTACCATGTATTGATGCACATCTTGTAAGTCGCTCTGGATAAGAGCGTCTGCTAAATGCTTAAAATGTAAAATGTAAATGTCAATTCAGTACTTTCAATTGGAGTAGTGCTTGATTCAAACGGCTGCGTGATAGTTTTAGGTTCATATGAATAAAAACGCATCAACCCAAGAGTGAAATCTCCAGGTCACTTTGTAAAGTGAAAGCATGTGCCAGATATGATGGCAACTTTTCAACTTCAAGACCGGAAGCTCCTTAATTATTTCGTCTAATTTCTTGGATATGAATCAACAGATTATATCAATTATATCAATTAACAGGTTATATCAATAGATAGACGAGTGTGTGTGTGTGTGTTTGTGAGTGCCATGCCAAACGAGAAACTGTGAACTTGATTTGAAATGTTTGAAAATTTCATCTGATTGCAGACAACGGGCAGTTAATTAATTGTTCGTTAATGTGTCATGAAGGTATTTCACACCCTTCAAGTGTGAAATACTTCTCATTTTGTGATAGGCTACTAAGAAAATCAAACTTGGATATTTCTAGATGCATGGAAGTAAACTGAACACATGTGATTAACATAGCTTTGTAATAAAATAGCCTAACAATAAAATCGTAAAAGATAATCACTGTAATATTAATCCATGGGTGACTGACCGGTTATTAGTTCGATGAAGACACATATGAATTTTCAACATATCACTTACGAACGTAATAGTAGGCTATTGTAGGTTAATAGTCTTAACAGGAAGGTAACCAATGACTTCTAATTTATTCATGCTCAAAGCATAAAGTCTTACTTTTACGTGTAACCGCAAATTGAAGGCATCGGTGCGTTTTGTTCTTGCGTTTCCATTTTAAATAAATCGAATGCTACATGTTTTTATAGAATTGTACTAGAAATGAGTCCTCTGAACCCGTTATAAGTGAACGGCTCCCTTATATTTCCTATTATGTGTATGCGTGTATAAGTATTAGGTGATTATGTGTGCCACTCAGCTAGCGCCAAATAACTAATCATTTAATAATTGGTAATTAACTTTAAACACTGGAGCGAGAGAGAATACGCTTCAATCACGAGGAAACAACATGTAATTAAAACTTTTCTTTATTAACATTTCCAATTCCAGCATATCACAATCATTCATTCCAAATAGCTACCAGAAAAATAAGTACCGTAAATAAATATCCTTCAAACATCCTTTTTTTAAATATAAAAATAAAGAGAGATTGTTATTTTTGTCGTCAGAGTCATCAACATGCTTGGAAAATGTACAAAAAAACCCTGCGAGTTGGGCAATTTGTTAGAAAAGAACATTTTCTGGTCCTTGGGTAGAGAGCGAACAGAATCGTTGACTGTCGTGAGTACTCTGCGAGCCGGTTACAGGCTGCACTAATACTAGATGTGGTTAACGATGAGCTGAGAAACAGAATGAAGTTGAACACCCGTACAGGTCAATACAACGTCGTCAATGGCCCGTATATTATAAGATATCATACTAATTCCGAATCTACGATTTATTCTTATGAGGAAAGCGACATTCGGCTTTACGGTTTAGGTAGGCAATTTGATGAATCATTTAAAACATATAGGCTAATTGATTTGAAAATGTGTACGCTTTTTTTTATCCCCTATGTTTTCATTTTTATCCCAAACTTGTGATATTTACCTTGTTAAATATGCTGTAGGAAACATGCACCAAGGACAAAACCACAAAGTGTACAAATACCTAAACTGACATCTCACACCCAGTCTAAAATACAAATTGCAAATCTTTTCATCCAATATATAGATACTAATATAGCCTATTGTCCAGTTAAATGTATCCCTGGTTTTATTTTGCATATGGCCATCGCATTGTAGGGTGCAAGTTTCGTTCGTTTCTTCACTCGTTAAAAAAACGTAAAAAAGCTTACTAGAAGTAGAAAAACACCAGACGTGGCAAACCAAAATATTATTATGAAGCAAATTCTACATAAGCAGTAACCCCATGTGTGTAGGCATGCCTAGTTTTAAACGTTATACATATGGTTTTCCCCCGTTGGTCCATTTAAGCAGTTCCAAAAACGGTCGTTTTGATGAGGTGCGCAGAGACAGGACACAGTGCCGCACAGCCATGTCAGACACACGGGCAGTCCGTCGCGTTTTGCGCCCCGGTTTCAGGCGTAAGTGCTTCGAGTCATTTGGAGTCCGCCGCGAGCCTGGGCATGCCGATCGCGCTCATGGCGGACACGTGCGGGGGGGGCACCTGGCACATGCTGCACGGGCAGGGCATCCCCGCGCCCCAGTGCTGGAAGCCGCTGCCCAGCGGTCCCGAGGCGGCGGACGAAGCCTTCAGCAGTCCGTGGTGGTGGGACCGGACCGAGGCCACGGCCGAGAGGCCCGGCGCTACCGAGAGGGATGCGGCGCTGGACACGGAGGGCGTGAGCAGCGGGTGGTGCGCCGGGTGCGTGGCGTGGGAGACCGCCGGGTGAGTGGCGTGGGCCAGGGTCCCGCACGCTGACGCGTGGTAACCGCCGTGGTGGCCCCCGCCGCCCCCCCCGTAGATCTCGCTCACCAGTCTCTTCATCTCCTCCAGCGAGTTGCTCAGCATCAGAATGTAGTTTCTCGCCAGGAGCAGGGTGGCGATCTTGGAGAGCTTGCGCACCGAGGGCCCGTGCGCGTAGGGCATGACCTCCCGCAGGCCGTCCATGGCGATGTTCAGGTCGTGCATCCTCTTCCGCTCGCGCCCGTTGATCTTCAGACGCATCGTCTGCAGCTCGCCCTCCGACAGGAGCTTGCGGTCCTTCTTGGACAGCATCTTCAGCGCGAGCAGGTCGTCCTCGTCATTGCTGGAGAGGCTGCGCAGGTCAGCGGCGCTCAGCCCGGGCGGGGAGTCGCTTTGCGTGGACGACACGGCGCCCGAGAAGCCCGCCGTCTTTTTAACCGTCGACAGGAAAATGTCTTCCACCTCTGGTGAGGACGGACGGCTGGACAGGCGACTGGTGTCGGAGTCCATACTCCTTCTGTTAAGTGCGCACAACTTGTCCTGCGGATTTAGAAAATAATTGTTAGACAACTTGCGCTCACTTGTGCAGGCTATAGGCTAGATGCCTTGAATTAATTCGAATGGAACATTTAGCTAAATTATTAAGATATTTGTAGCAAAAAAAATCACTAATCAACTAAGTCACTAATCACTAAGTCACTAATCAACACGGGGACAATGAACACAATGAATAACAATGAATAATTGTTTTTAAATTGTATGAATGCTGACACAATAAACAAAATAACGTATTCTAAAAATAAAATGAAATAAAACAAAACCTATACGTGTCTTATAGTTGGCAGGTTTAAGCTCACTAAAAAGTAGGCCCGTGGACGAAATTTCATAAACAACCGAAATGAAAAGAGAAGAGTAATTTACCGCGAGAAAAGGCGCCCACGGAGAGAGAGAGAGAGAGAGAGAGAGAGAGAGAGAGAGAGCTCCTCCTGCTATCCCCCGGCAGTGTGACAGCCTGTGTGCCACCTTTGGCACGGCGACAGGTTTTTATAGTTGGGCTCCGCGGCGAGGTGGCGAGGCCAGGGGGGCCAACGTTACCGCTCCCCCTTCTCGAGATGGACGAATAGGCTTCTCGCAAACAGGTTGAGAAGGAGGTCGGTGGTGGGCAAGTGTTGGAGTAGGAGAGAGGGAGGGAGGGAGGGAGGTCTCAAAATAAATGTCTGATGTCGTTAGAAAGAAGCTAAACCTCGTTTAAATAAGACTCATTCCACCGATGTGAACACACTGTAAAAAAGGGGGGATAAACTATATAGAACATTTCGTTTTCGCAGATTTGGTTGATTTAAAAAATAGTTTTTTTTTTTTAAAGAACAACACTAATTTATTGTATTTTTTATTATTATTAGTTCAATGTATTTTATGAAGTGTCAAACGCAAGATCTTCTAAACGCCAGATATAAGCTGTACCGACACGCAACACAAGAACGGTGAAACTAGAACTAGAGCGGATCTGTATAGCCTAAGTAGACAAACTTTACTTTTTTTAAATCACCAGATTTAATGTTGCGGAAGTGGCTTTGTGGTGATCTAACCAGTTGAATGATATCTCATCTCTGAATAGGTCATACTGCAGCGCCAGTTTTCGATGTAAGCCAAATATTTAAAAGCATTTGAACTAATTGGTTATAATTAGTATTGTTCTTATTTTTGTTATTAATAATCATAATATATACAGGCCTATATATATATAAGTATTCACCCCTTTGGCATACTTCAAGGAATTAAAATGGATTTAATTGGAATTTTTTGTCACTGATCAAACAATAATTAATTCCATAATCAATATTCACTGTGTTTACAATTACGGGTGTAATTCAAAATAAAATCATGATTTCAAAATAAACACACCTGTTGTTTGGTTCCAAACGAGAGCTTCATCATGAAGACCAAAGAACATTGAAAGCGAATCAGAGAAACGGTTCTTCAACAGCACCAATCAGAGGAAACATATACGAAGATTGTTTTGACAAAGACTCATATATCCCAGCGCCATAAAGTCCCATCATGAAGAAATGGAGAGAATATGGCACAACTGTGTATTTGCGCGCGTGACGCATTCGGCGCGCGCTAAAGTAACGCACTGGTCACGGCTCTGGTTAACACGGCGCGTATTGTTTAAACCTGGCCTCTGCGTCACGCGCCGGACTCCGGCAGCTCGAAGTGTGCTTAAAGCGTTAATAAATGAAGCGTGCAAATCGGTATTCAACGGTTGCGATCCGTCACATTTCAATTAGCCAAATAAGTGCGATGCCACAGCAGTGTCCTGCGAGCTCGTGGGAACGGAAGGGAGGGGGGTGATGTGAAAAAATTAATAAGAAAGAAACAGACGTGGTGTCACAGTGTCGAGTTAATAATAAAAAAATGTATTATTATTATTATTATTAATAACAATAATAATGATAATAATAATTTACTGTTAGTAATGATTGTAGATAAAAACCTCTTCTTCGTTGAACAACAATTCCCCGTGGACACACTTTGTTTTAGTCACTCTAAAAGTGAGATATTTATATTAGAATATATATTTTTTAAGTTGTTTAGAATTCCAATTATATTGCTTTCAAGGTATTGTTTCTGGTAAATATGAGATAGTTGTACTGTATGAACAATCTTTCGTCTCATGTCGTATTTATTAAGCCTGATTTATAGGTTGAAGGATTATGATAATTACGTTTTCAGTGACAACTGGCACATTTTCAAAGCTTAGAAATGGTAGTAGGGAGAGACTTGTGTTTATTCATAATACTTAAAAATATATATATTATAACACTTTGTTTCAATACAATACTTGGTAAAGTATTGCAATTCAGACAATTATAATAGTCTTGCAGTAATATGTTATAAATGACATCATCAGCTTGGATGGAGGGATGAAGGGATAGATAGATGGGTAAATAGAGAGAGGATGTTGCAGTTTATAGGAGGGTATACTTGTGTATGGAGATATAGACTATTTAGCTTGGTAATTATTCAAAGTATTGTAATAGCCATGCAGTAGTACGGCTTTAGTGACATCAGCTGGAGGAAGGGATGGAGAGAGAGAGAGAGAGAGAGAGAGAGAGAGAGAGAGAGAGGGAGAGTGCATATCGACAGTGCATATCGCCAAAGCTGTATATAGGCTGCTGAACGCGTGTTTCTCTTGCCCGTTTAAAGTTGTAAAGTATCGCTGAACGCTCGCCTCAAGACAATTCAACGCCTGCAGCTGGAGGAAGTCCAGGCGCGCGCGCCCTTTGTAAAATTACGTCACACCGTGACGTCACACCAAGTTACTTCGTAATGCAGTGTGCCCTAACGGGACTCTGCACCGCCTCTACACAATGACGTCAGACCGTCATTGACTACGTTTACATGCACACCATATTCCTGTATTAATCGGAATAATGACAATATTCCGATTACGTATGAGTCATGTAAACGCCTTAACCCGATTGCCATAACCCGATTAAGATCATATTCTGATTACTAAAAACCCGAATAAGACCCCTGGCATATGCCTGTATTAACCAGATTATTGGGTCATGTAAACATGTTAGTCGGAATATGCCCCTTAACGGAATATTAATTTACGTCTGCGCATGTTCATTTTGCAAGGAATCTGGGTAATTTAGCTTGGTTGCTATAGCAATAGCTTTAGCTAGCAATTTGGCAACATGGCGAAAAGCACTCAGAAAAGTAATCACTTCTGGAGCGAGGATGAGACAAATTTATGTATTCAAATCATGAAAGATCTAAATATCATGGAATACATCGATGGGCGAAAGCACCGCAATAGCGATATTTTTAAAAGGGTGTGCGACAAACTCAAAGAAGCAAAAACTTACCAGTATTTGTCATCCACCACTCCTTGAAGCACATAAGAGGGCCATCCTTTCCTATTAACAAAGTCCCTGTATCCATCACTGGGAGGCAATACAGGTATGTGGGTGCCATCCACACAGCCTATGATTTGAGGAATGTAGTGGGCCTGTTCAAATCTCTCTGCAATTGCGCATGCTTCTTCAACAGTGGGTACTTTAATTAACTGACTGATAACGGAGCCTACCATGCCGTGGCAGAACATGTAGACAAATTTCTTCACCGTACACTTGTGGACACCGAACTGATTCGCAACCACACGATACTCAGCACAACTTGCCAGTTTGTACAGAACGATAGCAACGCGCATTGAAGTGGCACAGGCGCACGTACTGTGTCTTGGGAAGGTTCCATAACCCTTTCCATCATTCGGCACAGTTTGTTGAATGAGCCTCTCGACATGCGGAAATGTTCTCCACTCTGCATCCGTAAACTCTGCGAACTTTCATCCATAGTCTCCGGGGGGTTCTGATTGGCATAAATGGCATATTAACAAGTACCATAGCTCCATTTGCCATTTCCTCGCGTTCTCGTCTGCCATGGTTGAGGATGTGAATGAGAACGAGTGTTCTTGTTACATTATGATGTAGAAGTGCTAAGAAGACAACACAATATAACGCAAAAGCAAGCATTTTCAAGCCTTTTGTGGAAATGGGAATTACTGTAGGAAAATAACGCGCCTATTTATTCAGCTGAGTACCCAGAAAGCCCTTGCGCGGCACTACATCGCTGGTTTATTCGGAATATGCCGATTAACATGTAAACGGGAATATTCCCGTAGCTCAACATTCTGCGGCGCATGTAAACACCTTATTCGGAATATTGCCTTAACCTGAATATGGACCTTAATCGGAATATGGTGTGCATGTAAACGTAGTCATTGTAGTCTCATACACCAATCACAGAGACTCAATGCAGGGGGAGCTTTATTTGCTTTAAATGTCATAAAATCAAGGTTATTTATTTATATTTACCACACAATTACACTGTTAATTCCTGTTCTTTAGTCCCTTCTGTGTTTGTGCGTGTTAAATAGTTTTCTCTTCCCGTCCGAATAAGATTATTCAAATGACGAACGCTAAACCTCGCCGCTGTGAAAGGTGTCATTTTAATCAGCGCGTTTAGTTGAACACGATTCCCTTATTAGAGATTCTCATAACAGGCGGTAGTTAGGGAACTGGGCTTGTAACGTTAAGGTTGCAGGTTCAATCCCCAATTGGGACACTGTCGCTGTACCCTTGAGCAAGGTACTTAGCCGGAATTGCTTCAGTAAAATATCCAGCTGTATAAATGGATTGTAAATAAATGTAAAACTGTAAGTCGCTCTGGATAAGAGCGTCTGCTAAATGACTGTAATGTAATGTCATAATCTCACTTGTTAGCCAAACAGAATGGTAATGCACGCAGCGTCGGTCTGGATTAAGAACAGGAATTTAAAGGACCCCGCGGCAAATGTTTGAATTTGTTTGTTGTTGTTTTTTCTGCATGTAGTCTATCATTATCTCAAATGTCACGTTAAATTAAGCCCTCTGCGTCAGGGGGTCGTCGCTAATGCAAGCGTGACAACCGGCCGTGAAGTAATTAAGGGTGTGCGTTAGAGGAGCAGTGGGGAAATCAGTGACAGTTTAACTCCTGTGAGATTCGCAGTGAATTCCCATTACCACACTAATACACCCGCGGAGTCTAAAGTTCTAATTCATGACTGGCACGGACAATAATATATAACACTGAATGTTAGATTACCACGATGAGGAGATCACATGTGATCAATCAAGTCTCGCGATACAGCCTAGAATTTTGTGTTCTTCTTTTGTTGTCCAGTGACGAGTTTGGCTGGGTACGTTTTAATGATCCTAACATCAATGGTTTTATTTCAGTTTAATTTACGTTCGATCGATTTCAAACCAGTTTTAATACAATTAAGTTGAAAAACCGCACAATGATCTGTACTTGGTTAGAAAGGACTGTTCCGCCAGGCGGAAAACAGAAACGTTTTGGTTGGACATAACAGTGTTAATTCCTAAATGCCTTGCCTTTCCCAGAATAAGCTTGTGATTGATTTCAAGTTCCATTTATGATGCGCAGTTATAATATAATATAACTATATACATTTACATTTGGCATTTAGCAGACGCTCTTATCCAGAGCGACTTACAAGATGTGCATCAATACATGGTAATCAATCATAGTTTGCGCAAGAGATCAGTGCAGTAATACAGTGATAGACATAATCATTGGCAGCTGCACACCGTACCTGTAACACTGGGAAAGAAAAAGTTAGTAGATTATTTTATTTTTTTATATTTATATAATATTTATTTATGAAGCACTAAGCAGTGGCATTAGCTCCGTTACCTCTCCCGTCCAGTGAATGATGTGGAGAGGCTGGGGGTGGATGATGTGGAGAGGCTGGGGGTGGATGATGTGGAGAGGCTGGGGGTGGATGATGTGGAGAGGCTGGGGGTGGATGATGTGGAGAGGCTGGGGGTGGATGATGTGGAGAGGCTGGGGGTGGATGATGTGGAGAGGCTGGGGGTGGATGATGTGGAGAGGCTGGGGGTGGATGATGTGGAGAGGCTGGGGGTGGATGATGTGGAGAGGCTGGGGGTGGATGGTGTGGAGAGGCTGGGGGTGGATGATGTGGAGAGGCTGGGGGTGGATGATGGGAGAGGCTGGGGGTGGATGATGTGGAGAGGCTGGGGGTGGATGATGTGGAGAGGCTGGGGGTGGATGGTGTGGAGAGGCTGGGGGTGGATGATGTGGAGAGGCTGGGGGTGGATGATGTGGAGAGGCTGGGGGTGGATGGTGTGGAGAGGCTGGGGGTGGATGATGTGGAGAGGCTGGGGTGGATGATGTGGAGATGTGGAGAGGCTGGGGGTGGATGATGTGGAGAGGCTGGGGGTGTGCTGCTCGGCTCTTAATTGATCAATTAAAGTGGTTAATTGCTCACCTCTCATGGGCTAAATTGGTTGCTGATTTTAATGTGAAAACAAAAACCAGCAGACCCTGTGACTATTCAGGAACAGTGGCCAGGGGACCCTTGTGGAAAGGGAAGGACAATGTTTTGTTTTCTTAATTTTTCCTGTTTTTCTCCCAATTTAGTGGCCAATTACACCCTCTATTTTGATTTACCCTCCGCACACGAGTCCGGCGCTCATCTCTCTACCAGGCAAGCTAATTCACAGAGGGCAGCGAACACCGCTTCCTTCGAGACAGAATTCGCCCCCACCCACGTCCTGGAGACTCCCTTACGTGCTTCACGGCGGACCCGAGCCGGCTCACCCACCCCCTTCCCCCTGGGGCGGACAGACAAACCCCGCCCGATCGGGGCTGATGACCAGGGCCAGTCTGGTAGAGACGGGTTTAGAACCGTGTCCCTGACAGCCAGTGCACACTCATATCGGACCAGCTAAGATACGGTGCGTTAGACCGCTACCAGGGCCATCTTTAGGGGCGGCCACACCAGGCCCTGCCCTTCACAGGGCCCTGCGGTGAGAGGGGAAATTCATTCATTCATTTTATTGTTATTATCATTTTTATGTATAAAATAATATATGTAAAAATACACTACATGGCCAAAGGTCAGTGGACACCCCTACTAATTATTGAGTTCAGGTGTTCCAGTGAAGGGTATCCTTAATGCTACAGGTATGAAGACATCTTAGCCAATTGGGCGCTTCCAACTTTGTGGCAACAGTTTGGGGAAGGCCCTTTGCTGTTCCAGCATGACTGTGCCCCTGTGCACAAAGCGAGGTCCATAAAGACATGGTTAGACGAGTTTGGTGTGGAGGAACTCGATTGGCCTGCACAGAGCCCTGACCTCAACCCCATTGAACACCTTTGGGAGGAATTAGAACGCCGATTGCGAGCCAGGCCTTCTCGTCCAACATCAGTGCCTGACCTCACAGATGCTCTTTTGGCTGAATGGGCACAAATTCCCACAGACACTCCAAAATCTTGTGGAAAGCCTTCCCAGAATTTATTTAAATGAAAACTTTGAAGAGTTCACCTTGAACTACAGCTTTGATTAAATCAATTTTCTAGATATTCGAGTTACAGAGAAGGGATCATGCCTCGCCACTCAAGGAACCTAAACTTTTTTTTTTTTTTTTTACTCTGGCAGTTTACCGCTTACCTTTGTACCATTTCAGGTTATTCACTGGACTTGTTAAAATGTGTTGCACTGATTGTTCATTTCCTTTGTAATTACCACTTGCGTTGTTCATGTGGCATACTTGTTGAATGATGTGCCTCTAGACATTATAGCATCAAGTGGTTGTTAATTTACTCGAGCTGAATGCACTTTCTGTAAGTCGCTTTGGATAAAAGCGTCGGCTAAATTGTTGTATTGTATTGTATTGTATAATCACATTAGCTTTAAAACACTGGCATGTGCTTCAAGGTGATGCACTCTTGATAGACACTTTTAAAGATCAACCGTTAGTAACCTAAATATATGCGTACTGTCAATATACTAAAAGTGTTAAGTGTTAAATACACCCTGTTAATGGAAACTTAGTAAAGACCAAGAGCTTTATCACCTGCAACACCAGAGATGTTATTTATATGATAGTGTCCTTGTGGAAAGATGTACATTGGAGAAACTGCACGTCCGCTTAAGGAACTGAGTGAAGCTCAGTCAGAAGAGGTGATGTTGCTAGGGTCCTGTTGCTAGACATTTTAAAGAAGCGAACACATTTCCACATTTTACTTTATAGGTATTGAGCAAGTCACACTTAACAATGGTGGTGGTGACACCAATTACTTTGTGGAGGAAAAAAAAAAAGAGAGCATTTTGGATTTTTCATTATAAAAGTTTATTTATTTACAGTTTTATAAGGTTTATAAGGCATGAAGGATGATTTTACCATCAAAGATTTTTTAAAACATGTTTTATGCATTAGTGTTTTATAGTTTTAAACACATTTAAACTATTTTCATTTTTCAACGTATTAGCCTATCTTTTATGAGAGAGAAAGAGATATGCTATATTCCGGTTATTGGTTTTAATTGGTTATTGGTGTACTGTCCTGTTGGTGTGGTTGCTTGGGATGACATCCAGATGGCACATGGTAGCACGCGGGCCTATGAATCCCTGTACAGCCATCCGCTGCTGCCATTCACAGTGAACGCAGCTGGTGCAGACGGACTGCAGGATTCACCCCGGTTTGGGAGGGCCCACGGCAACACATGCACCATCCGGTCCAGAACACCATTCAAAGACAGCCTTTAAGCAGAAGCTTAACATTTGTGAATATGCCGGTTATTGGTTTTAAATAATAAACAACTACGTTCTTCCATTTTGTATAAAGATGGTCATTGCGAGCAGATGCGTGCTGGCCTGAGCCCCTAAGACGTGCTCTTGAGAGGGCGAAAAAACCTCATCAGCTAGTTCTACTGATTGCTAGGTGTGAGGGAGAATTCCCTCTCTGCCCCTTATGTAAAGGCGACAAAAGTACAACTTTAAGAGCAAATCTGGCGTACTGTCCTGTTGGTGTGGTTGCTTGGGATGACATCCAGATGGCAACATGGTAGCACGCAGGCCTATGAATCCGTGTACAGCCATCCGCTGCTGCCATTCACAGTGAACGCAGCTGGTGCAGACGGACTGCAGGATTCACCCGGTTTGGGAGGGCCCACGGCAACACATGCACCATCCGGTCCAGAACACCATTCAAAGACAGCCTTTAAGCAGAAGCTTAAAATTTGTGAACGAGTTGTCATTATCAAATTAAATCAAATTATCAAATTAAGAGAGAAAGAGATAGATATATATATATATAGAGAGAGAGAGAGAGAGAGAGAGAGAGAGAGAGAGAGAGAGAGAGAGAGAGAGAGAGAGAGAGAGAGAGAGAGAGAGAGAGAGAGAGAGAGAGAGAGAGAGAGTTTAAGCTTCGTCCAGGTCGTCCTCCTCTAAAAGGGTGTAACCCTTCTTTCTAGAAAATACCGTATGCACGAAGCGTTTAACCCTCTTCCATACAGAGGGCTTTGATGGTGCTGCTGGTGGAGACGCTCCCCCCTCAGCCACAGCGGTGGCCAGAGAGGCAGACACCTCCCACAGTATCTTTGTAGTGCTGTCCCTCAGACGTTTCGCCAGCCTGTTGAGAAATGGGCGCTTCTGCCCCTCCGCAACACTCTGGCCTCCTTCTCCCGCGTCTTTAGCAGCGGCCGCAGGAGCAGCACGCACCTCCGTGATCGCATTGGCCTCTCCTGCCTCAGCGACAGGAACCGCTTTCACCGCTGCAGTGGTGGCCTTTACCTCTTTTACAGTGGGACATGCGACTGCCCCCATACCTCCCACTATTTATCCAAAGTTGAGAGAGAGAGGGAGAGAGAGAGAGAGAGAGAGAGAGAGAGAGAGAGAGAAAGAGTCTAAACATACAATAGTGGTTCAACGTGTGCCATTTTAGCTTCATCTTTTTCCTTGGAGGCTTCAGCCTCGACAGTTCTCAGGTCGACATCCTCTAAGAGGGTGTAGCACTTGCTTCCCGAAGTTGCCTTAGACTTCAGGCAGCGTTTAAACCTCTTCCAAAGAGAGGGCTTTTTAGACTGCTGACGGGAGTGGCGAGAGAGCCAGACGCCTCACGCCATGATCCTTTAGCGTCTGGCCCTCCGCGACACTCAGGCCTCCCCTCCGTCGGTGTTACCTGACTCTTCAGCGGCGGCGGTGGCATCATACATCGTCGTCATCATCATGGTTGGTTCTCCTGCCTCCGCAGGAACCATTTTCTCTTCCTGGGCGATGGCCACGCCCACTTCGGCGGCCACTCCCACGGCCCCGCCCACTTCATTAACCATGGCGGTGGCGGCCTTCGCCCCTTCCTTCTCCAGCCCTCCCACTTCCTTCTCCAGCCCTCCCACAAGGCCTTTCTTGGCCCTCACGTCCGTCACAAAGGCCAGGAGGTGAGAATTGAGCACCTCTGCCCTCCAGGTCATAAAGAGCCACATATTGTGGGCAGAAATCCCAGCGAGGGAGCTCAGATCCTCGACGAGGCGGATCAGCTCCGCAACACTGGGATTCAGAGTGCAGGGTGACATCATTATCTTCCCATCGTTATCAAGTATGGATTTGATGACAAATCGGGGAGTCGATGCGGTCATAGTGACTCGCTCCCCGATTAAACACACAATCTTCTCCACCAGGCTCCCAATCTGTTCCTGTGGACTCATCAGATCCATTTGTGCAGTTCAGTTGATAGTTTGCGCTCAGTTCAGTTGATAGTTTGCGCTTGATGAAGATTCTTCTACGAGTGATTACTTACCAAGTCTCTTCAACAAATTACTATGTCAGGTTGTTCTCGTTTTATAGGCTACACATTTTCATGGTTGCGTCACAGTAGGCCGTGGCAGGCTATTACGTCACAGCCCCATCTATTCTGAAGTTCGGAGACAGCGCAGAACAGTGTTAGCCGGGTGGCTAGCCAATAATGAACGTTTACACGTTGTGAAGTTGTACAGTTCGTTGTCTCACGGAGTATAGGCTTGCTTTTTTACGATAGTCCATTGACACACAAGAGCCATGTTTATTACCATATGCCAGTTAGGCAGCTTGATAAAGTGACAAAACAACTGGCTGACTGGCTTAATACAACACCGGCAGCTGGAACTAGCTAAACGTTACGAGTCGCTGGTTATCGCTGACTATTTGACTAATGACAATTCAATTACGGATTCCTAAAAACCCCCAACCACGAAGCAAAACTACCTTTTTGCAGGAGCATGCAGAACATATATCCACATTGTTATTTGTGTAGTTCGCTAACTGCCATGCCGTTTCCAAACTAACTTGCGATTGCATAAATTCACATTTTTATTGGAGATAATGACGCGCTACTAGATCTAGCCTATTAAATAATAATAATAATCTGTGTCTAACATGTATACGTCTCTGAACATCGAATATGTCCACTGAGTAGGCTAGTGCTGTTTCGGTAAAGGACAAGAGAGGTCTCGTCATACATGTTTTAAATCATGTCTGTTGTGCAGGCGGTACGGGACATACGCGTTGATAATAGTTTTATTAATTTAATTCAAACTCGTTTGAACACATATAGCCTAACGTTATGAAGGCAAAGTTGTAGAGATGCTGACCTTTACACCTTCGACTGGAATATTGGACAATTGTCAGTTCGCCAAGGTTTATCAAAAATAGTTAAAGCCTACTTATTTCATGTTTTTGTTTGTTTACGTTCCTCTGACCTAGGCCTAGCGATAAACTAGCGTAGCCTACTACCTTACTTCATTAGCCAACTTAATTTATCCTCGAAAATCAGATTGAGATCAATAAACAAACAAGGTTTATTTAATGTGGGGGGAAATAAC
Organism: Aldrovandia affinis; assembly: GCA_029706075.1. NCBI lineage: Eukaryota > Metazoa > Chordata > Actinopteri > Notacanthiformes > Halosauridae > Aldrovandia > Aldrovandia affinis. The sequence goes on along the minus strand of JAINUG010000193.1, from coordinate 990,387 downwards.
GTGTTTGATGTATTTTATTTATCCCAATGTGATTTTCGAGGATAAATCTATCGCTGTATTACTGCACTGATCTCTTGCGCGAAAGATGATTGTTCCTACCATGTAGCCTATTTAGCCTATGCACATCTTGTAAATCGGATAAGAGCGTCTGCTAAATGCTTAAAAAATTAAATTTAAATGCAACGACAGCCCATTTGTCGTATATGTGTGCTCGTCCGTTTGTCTGTCAATTTGAGAAACATCCAAGGTGTGTAAGTTAAAATCCTTGCCTTACCCATCGTTGTAAAACGCCTTACTGGCGAGCTGGCCTAACAGAACTAAACAGAGCAATAATTGGCGTTACTGGTGCTCTGGAGGGGAGTCCCAGAAGGCCGTGGCTAGTATTTCACAGTTAGGTGCAAACAATACATCTGATAATACTGTATATTAATTTTTGTAAAATGGTGCTCAATTCTTCTAAACTGAAGAGAGACGTTGTGGTTCCTCACGCATGACCACATCCAGAAGACCCGCCCTTCACAGGGGGAAATTAATTAGGCCTAATTAATGTTATTGTTATTATAATTTTTATATATGTAAAAATATATGTATGTTTTTGACACAGGGAATATATAGCTTAAGCCTATGGCGTTTCTGAAAGTTGACGTTATAGGAAGTAGCGATCATCTTAGCTGAGGAGGGGGGTGCTGATTTCATCTTATGGTGCGTTCCAAGCAACTCGTAACTCGTGTTTTCCCACTTCTACGCGTAAAATGACGCGGACGCGTAGTCAAACTCGTAACTTCCCACCTGTGAACTCGTATGCGAGATCGATGTACTCCCAACTCACGACTTTGACGTCACACAGCGTCACACAGCATCACACAGCATCAAAACGAATATGGCATCTACAGTAACTGAGGTTCTTGTGAATGGTAAGAAATCGACAAAAGATAACTTTAGGGCAACATTAAGTAAATTTGCACGTTGTAATCAAAATTACATACACACGATTATGTACTGCAATCTGATGTGTATGAAATATGGCACGATAAGAAATAGCTAGTGCTAGCTAGCTAGATATCATTAGCTACTACGGTAAACCTGAACTTGACCTAGCCCCCGAAAAGGGGCTAAACATGACTGTGCAAACGGCGAAATATTGATCATGTCAATAAATAAAATTATGTAATATACAATTTATTACCATTGTAGCTCCCTCCAGTACGAGTTCATGAGTGGGAAGTTACGGGTTTGACTACCGTTCCAAGTCACTTTCACGGGTAGAAGGCAGTCTCTCCTCCTCCGTTCTGTAAAAATGAGCAATCTGCCGGCACCTTTGACTGTAGAATTGATTATAAATCATCAAAAAGGTCGCACGTCCGCCATTTTGGTTGTTTATGTTTCTATTGGTTCCTGGGCAAGTTACGTCAGAATCCGTGACTTTGCCCTGGGCGCTACGAAGTAAGTCGTAAGTCGTGACTTTAGGTGGGAAAAACACGAGTTACGAGTTGCTTGGAACGCACCATTAGCTGAGGGGGGCTGATTTCAGCTTAGCTGAGGAGGGGGGCTGATTTCATCTTAGCTGAGGAGGGGGGGGGCTGATTTCATCTTAGCTGAGGAGGGGGGCTGATTTCATCTTAGCTGAGGAGGGGGGTGCTGGTTTCAGCTTAGCTGAGGGGGCTAGTGCTGCTGAGGAGGACAAACATGCTAACGCAGACCCAAACCCGAACCGTGAGTCAAGTGCACCCAAAGGAGCTGACCTATTGATTATTACAATATTTTAATTCAATGGGCAGAGTAATGGCATATTCATTATTCAATCGGTTTGCTATGGCTGGTTTGTGCATGATCTTGTCTGAGTGTAAAACTTTAGCTCAGCTATTGTCATCCGACTAAAACGAACCATTATGTGTCTATGCTGCTGAGTTGTTCCACTGGCTGTTTAGGCCCACTATGTAAAGCAGATGTGCTTTTTATGCAAATCACGAGGCTATTCGTTGTCTTATTTCTGTAGTAGTGTTACTGTGACCAACAAAATAACAAAGCATTGGGGTTGGCTGATAGTTAACAGCTGGGCCCCGCGTGGGTTTACTCCCCAGGCCCCGCCCACCCCTTGAGGGCCCTGACCGCTATGCCATCCCGCAGGACAATGTGTAAGGGCAGTGCCTTGTTCCAAAGTGTAACATGGGAAGAGTAAGTGGCAGTCTTACCTTCTCATCTCGAAACAAAGTCAAAGTAAAACAAAAAACGAACAGAGGGGCGTTTGAATAAAACTTGGTGTCATGACATGACAGACGCCATTTAGCAGACGCTTTTGTCCAAAGCGACTTACAGTACTGAATGCATACATTTATCAGTATATGTGGCCCCAATGGGAATCAAACCCACAACCTAAGCGTTGTCAACGCCACGCTCTGCCTACTGAGACACACAGAACCACATATACACCACCTCTACCTACTGAGCCACACAGAACCACATATACACCACCTGTACCTACTGAGACACACAGAACCACATATACACCACCTCTACCTACTGAGACACACAGAACCACATATACACCACCTCTACCTACTGAGACACACAGAACCACATATACACCACCTCTACCTACTGAGCCACACAGAACCACATATACACCACCTCTACCTACTGAGACACACAGAACCACATATACACCACCTCTACCTACTGAGCCACACAGAACCACATATACACCACCTCTACCTACTGAGACACACAGAGCCACATATACACCACCTCTACCTACTGAGCCACACAGAACCACATATACACCACCTCTACCTACTGAGACACACAGAACCACATATACACCACCTCTACCTACTGAGACACACAGAACCACATATACACCACCTCTACCTACTGAGCCACACAGAACCACATATACACCACCTCTACCTACTGAGACACACAGAACCACATATACACCACCTCTACCTACTGACCCACACAGAACCACATATACACCACCTCTACCTACTGAGCCACACAGAACCAGAGTGGCGGGGAAACGCATTGGGCTTTATCCCTACAGCGGCTATTAGTAGGTAATTGAGTCGTGACACAGAGGAACCTCTCATCGTGACCATTACACCACTGCAAAGGGACGGCTTCACCAGCTCGTTCAGCACGCGAGGGCAGGCTGAGTGGATCTCACTGGGGCGGGGGCCTTTATTCCCTGGGAACCATCTGGCTGATAAAAGAGAAAAGGGGGATTGGTGGGGGTGGCGGGTACTCTGTGTTGGGTAAGAGTGGGCTTTTTTCTTAAGCTCTTTTTCAACAGGCAGAATGTTGCAAATGTTTCGACAACCTGTTCTCTGATCCTCTGGGGGGGTCACGGGGGTGTCTGAGTGCAGCGGCCTGATCCTGGAGCACGGCCCGAAACACCGTGGGCCTTTCGGCCTCTGTCTGTCTGTCTGTCTGTCTGCCTCGCCCATTAAAATCCTTTCTTTAAAAAAATTTGTTTCAGATTTTTTCCACTTTTTTCTCCCAGTTTAGTGGCCAATTCCACCCAATATTTATTTCGATTTGCCCTCCCCACACAAGTCCGCCGCTCGTCTCTACGAGACAAGCTAATTCTCATAGGGCAACAAACTCCGATTCCTTCGAGACGGAATTCGTCCCCACCCGCGTGCTGGAGACTCGGACCGGAGCCGGCTCACCCTCCCCCCCCCTGGGGCGGACAGCCAAATGCCGCCCCCGATCAGGGCTGATGACCAGGACCAGACGGGTCCCTGACAGCCAGTGCACACCGTATCGGACCGGCCAAGATACGGTGCGTTAGACCGCTACACTATCTGCCACCCCTTAAAATCCTTTTATTTTTTTGTTTCTGATATTATCCCGTTTTTCTTACAATTTGGTAGCAGATGCTCTTATCCAGAGTGACTTACAAAATGTGCATTAATACATGGTAAGATCAATCATAGTTTTTGTTGTACGCGGATAAGAGCGTCAAATGAGATCAGTGCAGTAATACAGCAATAGACATCATTGTTGGCAGCTGCACACCATACCTGTAACACTGGGAAGGAAAAGGTTAGTAGATTTTTGGGGGATAATTTTTTTTAGGTAGCAATATTTAAACATGAAAGCAGTGGTGATGACAATGAATTAAATGTACAGAGTCAGTGGTAGTGGAGTCTGAAGAGGTGGGTTTTGAGTCTCTTGCAGAAGATGGCCAGTGATTCCGCAGTCATGAGTGCGGAAGGTCGTTCCACCACCCAGGGGTCAGGACAGAGAAGAGGCGAGACCGCGAGGAGTGGGTGCCTGGGGCCCGGAGGGATGGGAAAAACACAACAAAATACAACAAATAAAACACAACAAAACAACAATGGAGTAATGCATGCAAGGCCACCGTCCTGCAAAGCAATTAGCGTCGTACAGAAAGAGAGGAGGAGTGTGACATTCCTCAACTCTCTACCCTCTCCGCTCACCTAACGAGCAACAGGTTGGGCTTTTGTTTGGAAGAGTTTAAAAGTGATTTGTAGCACCCACTGCCCTCTTGGCCACTTTCTTCATCCTAAGTACTTTCACACACACAAAGCTATTGTCTGCGTATTCCCTCCCTCTGTACCCCCTCCCCTCTCTCTCTCTCTCTCTCTCAGTCACAGTGGCCGGTTGGTGATGGGGAGGTTTGTTGTGTCGGTGGGGGGGTCCACCCAGAGCGACTTACAAGATGTGCATTAATACATGGTAAGAACAATCATAGTTCACACAAGAGATCAGTGCAGTAATACAGTGATAGACATCATTGTTGGCAGCTACATACCGTACCTGTAACAGGGAAAGAAAAGGTTAGTAGAATTAGTTTTAGTTTTTAGTTTTTTTGAGAAGGTTTTAAACAAGGATACATATTACAAAAAGCAGTATTAAACATGTAAGCAGTGGTGATGAGGTGAGGTGGTGAACAGACAAGTTCATAACGTGCTTGTGTGCGTTTCTCTTGCACGTACGTCTGCTTGTACGGTGTGAATTGGTCTGAGAGGGAAGGGGAAGACGAGAAAAGACGAGGCTGACTGAATGAAAGTAACCCCAGCTCAGGAGAGGAGGGGCATCTGGATTAGGAGAGAGAAAGGCTGGGCGCTGGTGGGCGGGGCAGCTGCAGATTTGTGGAAGGAAGGGGACGGGAGAACAACGCTGGAGAACAACACAGAGATCTCTCTTCTCTCTGTCGCATTACCACCCTTCAGATAAGCTGATTTTGTGGGAGGGGGTGGGGGGGGAGGAGGGGCCGTTTGTCAGTGTGAATTGGGAGCGGGGCGCCCCACAGCATCGCCCCCATTGACGGTGTCCCCTCCTCTGTTGTAAAACACGGATCTGTGTGCCCTGCAGGAACACTGGGGGCATTGTTCCCCCTCCCTCACAGGGCTATACCA
>JAINUG010000193.1:902500-982500 GCA_029706075.1 Aldrovandia affinis | reverse complement strand
AAACCAGATGGGACAGGTGGCCATTGATTCACACAGGGGTCATGGGTACCTAAAGACAAAAGTAAGTATTGTCTTCACTTAAGGTGCGACGATGCTATTGTACCCTACAACCAACTTACTGTAACTAGAAGTCAACGTATCGCGATATGAGTTGGAGCTAAAAAGCCGTTGGACAGGTCCTCTAAATAGAGGTGGCATAGTCCTCATAATCCAAACTCTTAGCAGACATCCGTGCACCAGGTAACCTCACAAATGTTACACCTCACACCTTTTACACAGCAGGGCATTTCAGCGAGGCCGTTCTGACCAATGAGCTCACTCGAGGTCCTAGAGCAGCCTTCTGACCCCCAGGTGACCCTGCCGTGACCTCTCTGTGAAGCCCTAACGATGACCCCGCCATCAGACCTGCCAGTCCCCACTTCCTTTCTCTCTGTGTCCTGCGCTGCATTGTTTTGCTCTCTGTCTCCCCCCCTCTCTCTCCCTCTCTCTCTCTGCCCCCACCTCTCTCTCTCTCCACCCCTCTCTCCCTCTCTCTCTCTCCCTCTCTCTCTCTCTCTGCCCCCTTCTCTCTCTCTCTCTCTCTCTATTGGCACCATGTGTACCCTCTTCCTCCCAATCTTTTTTTCTCAGCAGTAGAACTTTCTACACAGTTGAAATATGTCTGAAGGAACGTTCACAGGTTCACAGGGAACGCTAACACACACAAACACACACCACATACACACATTGTGTGAGAAGTGTGTGCTATCCCCTGTTGGATTCACAGGTAATCTCCCGTTAGAGGTGTCAGCGATCTCCTATCGGGGGTGTTGGTTATTTCCAGTGGTGGATGAAGTACGTGTTGTTGAGAATTCTCTGCCGTAGCGTTTTCAAACTTCACCAGCATCTGAAGATTTGAAGTGTCTAAACGGCGTGTTTGATCCGGGTCTGTCTGTCACAGAGGAGGAAGGCCTGCTCTTTATCACTTCAAGATAAAGTTGATGAAGCAGTCAGCTCTGCTTTTTTGGTCGAGATATTGTTGCTGATTTTAAAGTGTGAACAGAAACCCCAGGAGCCCCCAGGGCTGGGGACCACCACCACAGCGTTTAATTATCGACACTATGAGCAGGCGGGGAGGAGGTCACAAACACGCACGTTACAGCGGATGAATTAATGAACAAATGCTTGCCTGCTTTAATTTAGCCTGTTATTAGCGATTGTAAAGGTCAGCCGGCCCATTAAAACTGCAGTGTGTCAATAAGTGTCATGCAGTGTTATTGGGACTAATACAAGGGCTTTTGTTTTTTACATGCCAGGGTAAAAACATTTTCTCTGTGTAATGTCCATTAAGAGCATTGGGAGCCCAACTCTTTAACTAACTGTCATCACCACTGCTTACATGTGTAATACAGCATGTTGTAATATGCATCTATGTTGATGACTGTCCAAAAAAAACAACTAGCCTACTCACCTTTTCCTTCCCTGTGTTACAGGTACGGTATGCAGCTGCCAACAATGGTGTCTATCACTGTATTACTGCACTGATCTCTTACACTAACCATGATTGATCTTACCATGCATTAATGCACATCTTGTAAGTCACTCTGGATAAGAGCGTCTGCTAAATATTTTAAATGTAACTCACTATTCATTATGTTAGATGTGCCAAAGTATTGTACAGTCTTGTTTTTGAAACCCAACATAGGTTGACAACAGATTTCACACATTCTTCACTTCGTGGAGAAGGTATGGCAGGAGAAAGAAGGGGCAGGTTTGACTGACTCTGTGTCATTCCTTCACTCGTATTCTTCCTCTCCTCATGACATCAAAATATGGGCCGGCGGACAGCGTAGCGGTCTAACGCACCGTATCTTGGCTGATCCGATACGGTGTGCGCTGCCTATCAGGGACACGGTTCTAAACCAGTCTCTACCAGACCGGCCCTGGTTGTCAGCCCCGATCAGGGGCGGCGTTTGACTGTCCGCCCCAGGGGGAGGGGGGAGGTTAGCCGGCTCAGGTCCGCCATGAAGCACGTAAGGGAGTCTCCGGAACGTGGGTGGGGGCGAATTCTGTCTCGAAGGAAGCAGAGTTCACTGCCCTCGGAGAATTAGCTTGCCTCGTAGAGATGAGCGGCAGACTCATATGGGGAGGGTAAATCGGAATAAATAGAGGGTGTAATTGGCCACAAAATTGGGAGAAAAATGGGAAAGAATCTAAAACAAACAAACAAAAAAGAAGTCTCCCGCATCAGCGACATCCATTAGGGGTGCTGCCATTTTACTTATTTATTGGGGGGTTGTCTACTCGTCCTCCTCCCTGTTGTTTAGCGTGACCCTCTCCTCTCTCCTGCGGCTCGACGCTCTCCCACACACTCCCCACCAGCGCGTCCCCCTGAAAGAGCGCTGTTTTAACAAGCCGCCTCACGGCCTTCTCTTTAATGAGCACTTTAATTGAGCTGTCTATCGAGGCCACCTGGCGGCCTTTCCGTCTTATTAACATACTAATGGGCCGACATTGTGCCGCTCCGACAAGCTGGGAGAACTGGGGCTGTGGGGGGGGGGGGGATAGAGGAACTGGGGCTGTGGGGGGAGATATGAGGAACTGGGGCTGTGGGGGGATAGAGGAACTGGGGCTGTGGGGGGGATAGAGGAACTGGGGCTGTGGGGGGGGGGATAGAGGAACTGGGGCTGTGGGGGGGTGGGGATAGAGGAACTGGGGCTGTGGGGGGGGTGGGGAGGGAGGAACTGGGGCTGTGGGGGTGGGGGGGGCTGTGGGGGGGAAGAGGAACTGGGAGAGGAGGCCATGGCTTATGCCTGAATTTGGAAACATTTCCATGAATCAAGCCGGTCACATTAAAAGGTTTCATTCAAACAGCTCGCCATCAGCACATTAAAATATGAAACATAAATATATTGGATTTGTTTAATATTGTTTAAGAGAAAATAATCATATATATATATACTGTATATATTACATACATTCATGCATTATTTTTATTTTCATATACAGTAATAGCAGTGGTAATAGTAATAATAAGATATTATATAATAGCAATAACCAGATATTTCTTGCACATTCAAAAAGGTTGCACTTTTTTTTTTTTCCATCTGAGAATCAAATCTTCATTTCCCACTGTAGAGCTGAACCAGACTGGCTCATTAGAGCCCTTTCCCACTGTAGAGCTGAACCAGGCTGGCTCATTAGAGCCCTTTCCCACTGTAGCTGAACCAGGCTGGCTCAGGTCTGAACCAGGCTGGCTCAGCATAGCCCTTTCAGGTCTATAGTGGGAAAGGGGCATAGTAAGATTCATAACAGACATTGTGTGGACATCGTAGGACACGGGGCGGAGGAGGGAATTCAGTTGAAATTAATATTGGATTTACATGGCGCTTTTATGTTCCAAGGAACCCAAAGCACTTTACAATGATAGCGACTACTCACCTCAACCACCATCAATGTGCAGAAAGATGAATTGAGACTGAAGCTGGGGAATTGGGACCAGGATGAGAATGTCATGGCAGTGAAGCTGCTTCAACACAAAATGAACGACTGAGCCACCACAGTCATCCCTTTCCTCTGTCCCTCTCTCTCTCTCTCTCTCTCTCTCTTTCCTGGGGCTAATTACTGGACCTCTCTCACTTTTTAATGGGGGAGGGGGTAGTGGTGAATTAGGCTCCATATTGTGCCCCTTGTGTCTCCTCCTCTTGCCTGTCGCTTTCTGTCACCTGGCGCACATACAGCGTTTTCCACCAAAGACTTTGTACTTTGCAGTTATAGCACCTTATGGGGAAAAAAGAAACAAAAGCGAATCTTTCGGGAATTTACTCTGGAGGTAAAATAAAGATAGAAAGTTCTGATCCAGAGAGCCACTTCTTTTCCCAGATCAGAAGCGATTATGTTAAGGACAGAGCTTTGTAAGCCAAGTGGGGATTAGGTGGGAGAAAAAAGAAAAGAAAAAACGTTTTAGAACACAGACCTAAAAGTCCAATTAAACGTCCTGTAAAATAAGAATTGACCGAAACCACCCTGGCACAAGACTCCTGTCTTCAGACAGAACAGGGAACACTGTTCCCCAATGCTGACAGATGCTTTTATTTTCTGTATCTCCCATATTTCTCAAAATCCAATCTTTAATCAACTCTTATACAAATTTTACAAACATACCGCCCTGTCTAACATTGACTTCCACAACATTCCTATGACACATACCAGCTGGACTTTCCAAAGATTATTTTTATGTTTTGAAAAAAGTTAAAATCGATTTGATGAGTATTCCATACCCTGGCTGCAACTCTTCTGCTCACCTTTTCCCCCTCTCTGCTGCCTCTGGTGGTGAAGCTTTGCCACTACAGGAGCTACCAACAGTCAGCCAGTCAGTGATAAGATCAAGGTTCCCACTCAAATCAAATTAGCATTTTCAATGACATTCTTTTTTGCGACTGACGCAAAAATGGACTTTACTTTAATAACTCAACACGTTTTGTTGCCAGTGCAAATACACATCTCATTGTGTGCGTGTGTGTGTGTGTGTGTGTGTGTGTGTGAGAGAAATGCCGTGGCAGGTGAGAACAGCGGTGGCAGGGAAAGACATTTTGCAGTAACGTTATCGGAAAATTAAAAATAAAATATAACGCTACATGGAATCAGACATTTCCATGACAGAATAATTTCAATGATTTTCACGGTTTTTCCATGACACGTGGGAACCCTGCAAGAGGGACACAGAACCTTTTCCAGGAACGGAATCAGAGTAAAACAAGAAAGTGAAAAAGAGAAGAAAGCAGCAGAAACAGGATGATGAGTTCATTCCCCCGAGCGCCGGAGTTTGGAGGACAGAGGCTGTGTGACAGGTGCCTCTTTCCCCCGGTGCCCGGCTCTCCTCTTGACCTGATGCAACGCAGCGGCCTAATCCTCTGATCAGCATGCCAGGGGGGCCCGTGGCCCGGCCCGGCCCAGCCGAGGGGCCCGATTGTCTGCAGCACTTGTACTAATACCCTGGGGCCTCGGCCTATTGTGCTCCCCACACCCTGACACTCAATTCACTTCAGAGCTGGGAAAATTAGAGAAGAAAAAAAAAAACCCAAATGAAAATAAACGTAATTGAGTGAATTGCATTTCTTTCTTTTTTGGCACATTTTGTATTATTGTGATAATGAAAACAGCCCCCATTACACGATTGTGTGAGGAGATAAAGATTAACATGAAGAGAGGGAGAGAGGGAGAGAGAGAGAGAGAGAGAGAGAGAGCAGGCGAGAAAATCCTGCTAACACCACCCTCACGGCCTGTGTCTGGATGGCAGGTTCAAGTTCTTTTTAAATATACAGACTTCTTGAAAGCAGGGCGACTTGGTGGGGTGGGGATGTGCTTGGCGCACAAATGCTTATCGCTGCCCTTCCTCCAAATCCACAGATTTGTCGGACAAATTGTTCAGGGCCTAAGGTCTTGCTTGCCCAGCCTCTGGACTGAGAGAGAGAAGGGTGAGTGCAGCGCAGTGCCTGTCCAGATAGCAGTAGTCATGGGCAGGAGAGAAATAAAGTCTCTGGTCTGGATTCGGGCCTCTTGAGGGACATTCTGTCATGCGTATCGGAGGCAAACGTATCCGCAATCAAAAGGCAAAACATTGCGTCATATTGTACATAAGTGAACAGCTCACAACAATTGTTTACAGTTTAAATATTGGTTGTGTAAATATAGAGGTGTGAAACTGAAGGAGAAAGCATGGGGGAATGGAAACATTTAATTATGAGAAATACAAAATGTACCAAAAAAAAAAAAAAATGCAATTCACGGTTACTGTTATTTCAGTTACACACAGGACCAGTTACGCACAGGCCCAGTTACACACAGGACCAGTTACGCACAGGCCCAGTTACAGGCCCAGTTACAGGACCAGTTACGCACAGGCCCAGTTACACACAGGCCCAGTTACGCACAGGACCAGTTACACCCAGGCCCAGTTACACACAGGCCCAGTTACACAGGCCCAGGACAGGCCCAGTTACGCACACCAGTTACCAGGCCCAGTTACGCACAGGCCCAGTTACACACAGGCCCAGTTACGCACAGGACCAGTTACACACAGGCCCAGTTACGCACAGGACCAGTAACTGAATAGGCCCAATGAAGCAGGCCCAGTTGTGAAAGGACCAGTTACCTGGACCAGGGGACAGGCCCAGTAACTGAATACAAAATGAAGCAGAATTGTGAAAGTACCAAGCCTGTCCAGAGGTCTGACAAACTACGCTGCCCCATTCCGCACAGCAGAAAGATATAAGATATAATAAGTCATTATAAAACATCAGGGAGCAACCTGTTGCAGGGGTGAAGAAACCAGACATAAAAGCAGAGGGTTGCAGGTTTGAATCCTGGTTTGTCCTGGTGTCTATTTAATATCCGATGCTCCATTAAACATCCAGCTGTACCAACTGATAAAATGGAAGATATACAAGCCAGTCTGATATGAGAAAAAGGGTTTTTATAAAAATATAAACAAAGCTACCCTCTCCTATATGCACACCTGCAGAGACAGGCCACCAAGACAAACGAGTGAAAGTCACATTCAACACATTCAGTCACATTCAACACATTCAGTCACATTCAACACATTCAGTCACATTCAAAAACAGCAGTCATTAACGTTCAAAATGATTCATTATTAATTTAGATAAAGGTACAATCCAGTCATTTCAGAAATAAATAATTGCCTTTTTTAAAACAGATATGTGATCACACCTGGACAGTTGAGTTTTATAAACCACATGGGACAGCGTGGAAGAGAGGGAGAGGGAGAGGAGAGAGAGAGAGGGAGAGGGAGGGGAGAGAGGGAGAGGGAGAGAGGGCTCCCTGCAAAATGTGCACAAAAATCACAAGAAACGTACCCATTTCAGAATCTTACTGTGCAAGAAGACCACACAGGCGGATTGTTCTGTAGTGAACATTCATCCCAGCAAGACAGAACACACACGGTCCCTGAATCCCGGTTAACACACGCAACGATATGGCTTACAGGCCAACTCTTCTCTGAAGTCACTATCGTTGCTTTGCTACATACACGATCCGCTAGGATCTTTTTAATTATCCGCTAGGATCTTTTTAATTATCCGCTATCGGGCACTTACCCTGCCACTGTATCACTAAGCTTACTGTTCATTTCACCTTGTGCAAGTGTTGTGAGCGCCACCTGCTGTACGTTTTAGAGCACTGCTCACTCAAAACATCACACATTCTGCTCATCAACTTCTCCAGATTTTTATTTTTTGTCAGTTCATGAATTCTGTGGGTGTAAGGTTCACACGTTTATTGCTTCACAGTTCCTATGTAAAAAATAAGGTGTACACATGATCTACACGACCGCCCACAAGTGAGCCATTACTCAATAGTATTCAAAATCAGCAAATTTAGGAGTTAAATAAATCAGAAAAATGCAAACTCTGAAACAGATTCATAAAAGGCACAAGAGAGGAGAAACTACATCAGCTGACCCTGGGGGTCACGGGCGGTGCAGTTTGTCGACGGGCGTGCGTGCGTGCGTCTTGCGGTCTCATTTCTTCCCGATGAGTTTCAGCACATCCGTCACCATGGCTCCGATCCCGTCGAAGACCAGGTGCAGCTTCGTCTCACACATGAAGGCTGGCGACGTCACCACCTTGTTCTTCTGGTCCACGTGCACCTCGTGAGACAACCGCTAAGGAAGCAGGGCCTCGCCATGCAATCATAATCATAATATATATATCAATAATAAATTGTATTAAAAAAAATTATATATATATAAATCTACTCACTTTTCCTTCCCAGTGTTACAGGTATGGTATGCAGCTGCCAACAATGATGTCTATCACTGTATTACTGCACTGATCTCTTGTGTTAACTATGATTGTTCCTACCATGTATTAATGCACTTGTAAGTTGTAAGTTGTCCTGGATAAGAGCGTCTGCTAAATGGAGAGGGCTGGGGCAGGGAGAGGCACCAGGGATGGAGAGGAGAGGAGAGGAGAGGAGAGCAGAGGAGAGAGGAGGAGAGGAGGGAGAGGAGAGGAGAGGAGAGGAGAGGAGAGGAGAGGAGAGGAGAGGAGAGGAGAGGAGAGGAGAGCAGAGGAGAGAGGAGGAGAGGAGAGGAGAGGAGAGCACACACGATCAGCAGAGTAGCCCTGGGCCGCGAGACCCTTTGTAGAGGACAGTGCACAGGACCAGTGAGGATATGGTGACGTCCTTCACGCAGTGCGTGGCCCCCAGCGCGGTGATGGCCTGGGCGGTGCTAGCGTAGGGCCACCTCCCCCCCTCCTCCGTCTCGTGGCCCACCGTCACCTCCACACCCGGCAACACTCTGGCCGCCAGCACCGGGGAGATGCAGCACAGCCTGGAACCCAACAGGAAGTGAGACACAGCGCAGCCTGGAACCCAACAGGAAGGTACACCCAGCATAGCCTGCGTGGCGCGTTGTCAGACACAGCTGCTCGCTCACCCGATGGGCTTGCCCGCCTTGTGGAAGTCCTTGAGGACGCGCTCCACGTCCGCGTTCACCTTGCAGTCCTTACCGTCCACCGCAAACGTGCTCCTGCCAGAATCACATCATCAGCCCCACGAGAGCGAGAGCAGAAAGGACCACAGAGAAACGACAAGTCAAGGAAGAGAAAACTAAAATAGGGGAGAGGGAGAACAAGACCGCCGATTCCCAACGTAGGGTCAGGTGCAGTACGCACTCTTCCTCTGCGCACTCTTACTCACTCTTACTCACACTCTCCTCTGCGCGCACATTCTTACTCGCACTCTTGCTCACACTCTCTCCTCTCTGCGCGCACTCTTACTCGCACTCTTTCCTCTGCGCACACTCTTACTCGCACTCTCTCCTCCTCTGCGCACACTCTTACTCGCACTCTCTCCTCTGCGCGCACTCTCACACTCTCTCCTCTGCGCTCTTACACTCTTCCTCTGCGCACTCTTACTCGCTCTCTCCTCTGCGCACACTCTTACTCTGCGCGCACTCTTACTCTCTCTCCTCTGCGCACACTCTTACTCGCACTCTCTCCTCTGCGCACACTCTTTGCGCTCACTCTTACTCTCTCTGCACGCACTCTGCTCTTACACACTCTTACTCGCACTCTTACTCTCACTCTTACTCACTCTCTCCTCTGCGCGCACTCTCTCCTCTGCGCGCACTCTTTTAGTATTTGCACATCTCAGGAGCCATGTCATGAGTACGCCCAGTGCAGCTACACAGAAAGCTACCGATTCACATACATGCCCCAAACCAGCAAACACACACACTGTACAGCTGTACCCCAAAATGTATTTTGGACTAAAGGTGACAAACAATAAGATACAACAAACTACACAAAAGATTTTAAACACAATCTCAATGTTGTGCATTTAAGAGATTTGGAATATCACTCCTAATGCATAGTGGTGTGAGCCATTCCAGGTTTTAACTGGAAACAGGAGTGTCTTCAAATCATTTCACTCCCCTGCCTTTCGTAAGACCCAGGACCTGCTATGTGGAGGAGAGGTATACTCATCTCTGACTAAGGGCTTTCAGCGTGTTGGTCCAGAACGGGGGCATGATCATCACATTATTATTCCATCACAGCTGAGGCCCACAATGTAGTTATCTCTTGAGAGAAAGCTTTCGCTGATGTTGTGTTGGGTCCACCACTCACTATTGGTTCCTTTCTCGAAACACTCCCTCTTCTCTGCCTCTTGGAATCAGAGGTTGTTTCAATTCAGTGAATTCAGGAGGTGAACTGAATTTCGGTCAACTCACTGAAACATCCTCAGGGAACATTATGGGCAGTTTTCAATTCATGAAACTGAATTTGAATTCATTTCCTGAATTGACTGAATTGAAACGACCACCCAGTCCCTGCTCGGAATATGACTGGAGGAAGACGTGTCCATATATGGGCGGGAGGGGGGAGGGGTAACCGCACTCACAGGTTTTTGGCAGCCCCAAAGCCCCCTGGGAAGATGACGCCGTCATGGTTACTGGCGTTGAGCTGTGCGAGGTCGGTGATGTTTCCTCGGGCGATGCGTGCGGACTCAGATAACACGTTCCTGTGGGGGTGGGAAGTGCTTTCAGGCTATAGAGTATCAAGACAAGTGTGTCACACAGACTAGCGGTGCTCCTAATCGGCTGAATCATTCACCACAACATCCTCTACTGTACGGGTCCTGCAGTTAAGGGTGTCTTGTGGAATCTTTTTTTCTTTCTTCAGATTTTTACCCATTTTCTCCTAATTTAGTAGCTAATTACACCCTCTCTTTTCATGTCAATCCCCCCCTCGTATTGTGAGTTTGCTGCCGTAGCCCTGAGACCGGCAGTGACAAAGGCAATGTACTGCCTCCTCTGAGCCGGCGCTCGCCAAGCCGTCGACTGTGACTCCGGTACTCCAAAGCCACTCCTATACGCAGCGAGCTCATATCGGCTTCTCTCCCCCCCTCCCTGGGGCGGACAGCCAATTGCCGCCCCCTAGTGGCACTCCCGGCCAGAGCCGATACTGGCACAGCCGGTGAAATCGAACCCCGGTCACAGTGGCCAGCGTCAAACGCTGTAACCGCTAGACCAGCCGGGAGGCCCAGTGGGATTTTGATTCACTGGTGATGTCAGGGTCTGGACGGTTATCATACACGGGCATGGTGTATTTGGGGAACTTTTTTCCAGAAAATGTAGTATCCTCATTCTACATGGGGGGTGGCTGGAGCCTATCCCAGCATGCATTGGGGCGAGAGGCAGGAATACACCCTGGACAGGTCGCCAATCCATCGCAGGGCATACACACCATTCACTCACACACTCATACCTACAGGGCAATTTAGACTCTCCAATTAGCCTAACGTGCATGTCTTTGGACTGTGGGAGGAAACCGGAGTACCCGGAGGAAACCCACGCGGACACGGGGAGAACATAGAATGTAGTATATTATAAAACATTACACCCCTCTCTGACTCTGACCCCACCTGCACACCCCGCACCCCCACCCCCACCCGCACACCCCCACCCCCACCCGCACACCCCCACACCCACACCCCACCCACCCTCACCCTCACCCTCACCCTCACCCTCACCCTCACCCTCACCCTCACCCTCCTGTACCTGGACTCTTTCTCGACGGGCTGCCCCTTGCCATGGTCGATGACGTGCATCTGGGAGATGTTTGGGGCGTACATCTGCACCTCTGCCCCACCCCGACTCAGGTGTACCAGGATCCTGCACACACACCCCACTCAGCCATCAACACCCCTCCACTCAGCCATCAACACCCCTCTCCACTCAGCCATCAACACCCCTCTCCACTCAGCCATCAACACCCCTCTCCACTCAGCCATCAACACCCCTCTCCACTCAGCCATCAACACCCCTCTCCACTCAGCCATCAACACCCCTCTCCACTCAGCCATCAACACCCCTCTCCACTCAGCCATCAACACCCTCTCCACTCAGCCATCAACACCCCTCTCCACTAAGCCATCAACACCCCTCTCCACTAAGCCATCAACACCCCACTCAGCCATCAACACCCCTCTCCACTCAGCCATCAACACCCCTCTCCACTCAGCCATCAACACCCCTCTCCACTCAGCCATCAACACCCCTCTCCACTCAGCCATCAACACCCCTCTCCACTCAGGGCTTCCACTCAAATCAAATTTACATTTTCAATGACTTTTATTTTTTGCAAATGATGCAAAAATTGACTTTACTTTCATAACTTAACATGTTTTAAATGCTGTTCTGCTGCCTTTCTTGGCCAGGTCTCCCTTGAAAAAGAGATTGTATCTCAATGGGCTTTTTTCCTGGTTAAATAAAGGTTTAAAAAATGCGTTGTGATGCTTTGCTTCTCGCCAGCTGCAGCATCTAACCACCCACTCCACAGCTCATTTCAACTCCTGCCACTAGGGCGGCGATATAGGGTCCTACAAGCAAGGAGAAACACCTAGAAGAAGTCTTATTCCAACTGCAGTCTGTTTTAAACAAAAATTGAAGTGTGCACTAAACTGTCTTTTAATGGTGTAATGCGATGTGTATTTTAATGGTGTAGTGTTGCACAGTCTGACTTATTGTTATTTATGTTGCCTGTTTATTGTGATGCCTGTTTTACTGTGTTTATGTATTTGAGCTGCTGTACATATGGAGCCAAAGACAAATGTCCATGTTTATCTGAAATGGACAATAAAGCTTTTTGAATTTGAATCTGAGAGGAGGCGGCCCCCTGCTACTCACGCAGAGGCCTCGTGGATTTCTGTCCCATCGTAAACCCCGCAACCCGACAGCACCTGCAGGGACCCAGATCCAAGAACCTCGCTATGGCCATTCACCATCTATGGCATGTACTGAAGTCATAACATATCAAAGCTTCTCGTAATACGAGGGCATTACACTCTGGGAGGGGGGGAGAAACCCAAAACACAATCACAATCATTACTACGAAAATACAATTTTGGAAGGCAAACTGGATACATTTGCTCAGCTGCACAGCCAAATATTTACATTACATTTGACATTTTAGGCATTTAGCAGACGCTCTTATCCAGAGCGACTTACACAGTTTACATTTCTTTACATACAATCCATTTATACAGCTGGATATTTTTACTGAAGCAATTCAGGTTAAGTACCTTTAGCTCAAGGGTACAACAGCAGTGCCCCACCTGGGAATTGAACCTGCAACCTCTGAGTTACAAGTCCAGCTCCTTAACCATTACACTACACTGCCAGCCCTAATCAGAATATCAGACACGCTTTTAAATTCCACGTGACGTTTTCACACAGCGATGCTTTTTCTTCGCAACACGTAAACGTAAGCGCGGCGTCTCCAGGTGACGTCAAGAGTTACCCTCGGCGAGTTGTACCTTCAAAACCACTATTGGACGGCAACCGAGACCCTTCTGAGTCGGCGAAGCTGCCAAACTCGGACACAACTCTCCCCTGGACTGCATCGTCCTGCTCATTTTATGACTGGACAAAAACCCTTAAAGCTGAACGCCTCACGACTGATACCTGCACTTTGCAGTCAGGCGCACATCCCATGCAACATTAAAAACCGAGCTTACGCTATGGGCATCACGCTTTTCATAGAGCAAACTGACCAGTCTGACTGCAAAGACGTTACACTGTCTCAAACAATACATAAAAATACTAACCTTTTCTTTCCCTGTGTTACAGGTACGGTATGCAGCTGCCAACAATGATGTCTATCGCTGTATTACTGCACTGATCTCTTGCGCAGACTATGATTGTTCTTACCATGTATTAATGCACATCTTGTAAGTCGCTCTGGATAAGAACATCTGCTAAATGCTTAAAATGTAAAAATGTACACGTACCAAAAAAAGGACAGCTAACGTGATTGTGCAGCCTCCCAGTGCGGCCAGGTCATCTTACCTGCAGTGGTTTCTAAGATTCAGGGTGGTTAAATTGCTAGGTAGTGAGCTAGCAACTTTGCCAACGTTAACTAGTTGGTTTTGTAAATACTTACAACTGCGACTTTTGCACCGGGGCAACTGGCACTGCCGTGTAGCGATCCCACACCAAGAGCCTGGGCTCTCGTGAAAGGAAGATACGATTTGGAAGCAACCGACCTCGCCGCGAACATCTCGTTGAATATTTTCGCTCCGTTAAATAATGTCAAATGTATTTGCGGATTCGCGTGCTCGGTAGTTAGCGACGTAAAGACTGGTTAGCCAGCGTGCAGTATGCTAGCTACTCTAGTGAGTTGCGACAAGGTCAGGTAATTAATTATCTGTTATGTTTTAAGCAAAGTAAAACTAACAAATCACACGTTTATGGCAGTTTACTCGCTAATTTCCACTTAAATCGAGTCAGCGATGATTTTAAATGAAAAACGCTGAATTGCGTCGTAGCTAGTAAGCGTATACGACCTGCAAGATTTCTAAAAGTAGCCAGCTAGCTGCGTAGCTTTCGGATACCGTAAAGCAGCGACAATTAACGCAACGGACATTTGTAGTTCGCATATCGTGTTAATGCGAGTGCGTTGAGCTAATTTAATCCGGGTGTCAATATGCCTGCCTGTTTTTTTATGCTTTGGACGTTAGTGCTTTGAATGTCTGAAATAATCGTAGTGTTTAATGCGGATAAATTGGTTTTGGCCTCAGTGGTTTGGCCATGTATTCAGAAAGATTGCACAGGAATATGGGTTGTGTGGTGTGTTAGCATTTCACAGTGACCAAGCGATCAGAAGATAGATAGCCAAAAGTCAGTGGACACCCCAACTAATTATTGAGTTCAGGGCTGTTTCTCAGGGTTTTGGATAGGCCCCTTAGTTCCAGTGAAGGGTATTCTTAATGCTACAGGATACGAAGACATCTTAGCCAATTGGGCGCTTCCAACTTTGTGGCAACAGTTTGGGAAAGGCCCTTTGCTGTTCCAGCATGACTGTGCCCCTGTGCACAAAGCGAGGTCCATAAAGACATGGTTAGACGAGTTTGGTGTGGAGGAACTCGATTGGCATGCACAGAGCCCTCACCTCAACCCCATTGAACACCTTTGGGAGGAATTAGAACGCCAATTGCGAGCCAGGCCTTCTCATCCAACATCATTGCCTGACCTCACAGATGCTCTTTTGGCTGAATGGGCACAAATTCCCACAGACACACTCCAAAATCTTGTTGAAAGCCTTCCCAGAAGAGTGGCAGCTGTCATAGCCACAAAGGGGGGTGCAACTCCATATTAATGCCCGTGGTTTTAGAATGGGATTTCCAACAAGCTCAGATAGGTGTGATGGTCAGGTGTCCACTGACTTTGGGCCATATAGTGTAGATAGATTGATCCCCAGGGAGAAATTAGTTTGTTTTACAGCAACATAAAAACACCAGACATCAGAAAAAGATCAATAAAGAGATACACCAGACCAGCACAACACCTCATTAAAACACTCAATCAATCGAAAAGTGTGAATTGCAGGTAAGAAAGAGCACGTGGAGCTCTAAAAAAAGCGTCACACAGAATACTTTTTAAAACATTTTATTAAAGTAATGTAACAATCAATCAATCAATCAATCAAGTTTATTTATATAGCACAGTTTCGGCTTTGCCAACTTGTAAAATGATTAGAGACAGTTTCAATCAGTTTAAAAACACAATCAAATTAAAATTAAAATTAAAAAACAAAATAAGTTTAGCTGACAAGTAAAACTGATAAAAGCAGGTATAAAAGTGCAAGATTTAAGATTTGGACGCCAATTTAAACCGCTCAGTGGAGCTTTTCAAATTTAAAAGACATAATTGTAGGAGCATGTCACACAGAATACTTTTTAAAGAACATTTTATTAAAGTAATGTAACAATGTACCCGCACCAAAAAAAGGACAGCTAACGTAAATCAGTCATCAGTGGGCAGTGACATTGCCTGAAATCAGAGGGAAAAACTATGAAAATGCTGGACTCAGAGTAAATAACATTTTAATCTAACCTGCACTGTAGGTGGCAGTGTTAGCATAATGGTTAGGGAGCTGGGCTTGTAACGTTAAGGTTGCAGGTTTGATTCCCAGGTGGGGCACTGCTGTTGTACCCTTGAGCTAAAGGTACTTACCCTGGATTGCTTCAGTAAAAATATCCAGCTGTATAAATGGATTGTATGTAAAGAAATGTAACCTGTGTAAGTCGCTCTGGATAAGAGCGCCTGCTAAAATGTAAATGTAATGCATCAACCGTCGTAGATTGGAGTCTGGCTGTCCAGCTGTGAGCGGTTGAGCGCCCCCTGGTGGTTAGGTGAGCACAGATTTGGCGAGGAGTTGGCGAGCCTTCCTGAGCCGCTCCATGCTGTGCTTAGCGGCCTCTCTGTCGCGGGACTTATCGGAGTCTTCTCGGAGAAGCCGGCTGACGCTGTCGCCCTGTCCTAGAATCCCCATCATGGCCGTCTGCAGGTGGCCAACGTACTGGTCCATCATGTGGTACTGCACGATCAGAGGGATCTGATTGGCCAGTCGGTCCGAAGCAATCTGCGTTGTGCACAAACCCACACAAATACATAAGAGAGGCTTGAGGTGGAGTAGAATTTAGATCACATCCTAGGCATTCGCACATCCTGGTAAAAGCATCTATAAAAGTTGGGAAAAATATATATATATAACCGCCACTATTGTTTTCTGACAATTTAGTAGCCAATTACACCTTTTATTTCGATTTACCCTCGCCACATGAGTCCGCCGCTCAACTCAACTCAACTCAACTCAACGAGGCAAACTAATTCTCAGAGATGGAATTCGTCCACCCACATTCTGGAGACTCCCTTTCGTGCTTCACGGCGGACCCGAGCCGGCTCACCCTCCCCCTTCCCCCTGGGGTGGACAGCCAAATGCCGCCCCCGATCGGGGCTGATGACCAGGGCCGGTCTGGTAGAGATGGGTTTAGAACCGTGTCCCTGACAGGCAGCGCACACTCGTATCGGACCAGCCAAGATACGGTGCGTTAGACCGCTACGCTGGCCGCCGCCCCGGATTTTCCAACTCTTAACACCACCTTCAAGACCATTTTCCATATTCGTATTGGATTTTCACCAATTTATTCTTCAGACACTCTTTAAAAATGCATTCTCAGATTGTTTCTTCTTTCAATGAAAATGGCCAACAAAACCTTTTTATATTGCTTTTAAATGATCATTTAAATCATTGTTTTTGAGCTGATCTGCATAGCTATTAATTGCCCATTGGTACTAAATAAAAAACAAAAACAATTTTAAACATGACATCTTTGAAAACTCAATTTATAGGATTTCATCCATATATTAATTTCACCCACTTCAAAATATGAACAAAAGTTTTGTGGGTTAAACCCTGCCTTCGTGAAATAGTGCCAGTACAATCAACATTGTGGTTCTGTGCGGCTCAGTGGGTAGAGCATGGCATACTTAGGTTGTGGGTTCGATTCCCACTGGGCCCACATATACTGAAAAATGTATACATTCACTACTGCAAGTCGCTTTGGATAAAAGCGTCTGCTAAATGGCATATATATATCTATAACATCAACAACATATTTACCTTAAAATATGCATTGACATGATGGGCCATCTCTTTGAGGTCTGCGTTGGTTGTCCCAAAGCAGATGCCCCTCTGTTTGACGGTGGTGAGATGGTAGCTGTACAGGCAGTCCTGTGAATACACGGTCTTCTCCATGCTGAACTGCGCCCGCAGTTTCTTCTCCGCCTTCCTGCCCTCCTGCTCTCTCAGGTCCTCCACGTGGATCTTAGTGACCCCCAGCAGGGCCGGAAAAGCTCCTAAATGAGAGCTGGCGATCTCGTTCACACTGCACCTGATTATTTCTTTAAAAAAAAAAAAAAAAAAATGGGGGGGGTACACAGGGGATACACCAGGGGTGAGATAATACGGTACATTTGTAGGAGAGAAAGACACACTCATGTAAGTAGTGAAGTGACCACAAGGGGGAGCCATGGGGTGCCCGTAGCAATGTTAAGCAAAATGTTGTTTCGGGAGTGCTGTAGGTGTTTTTAGGGGACTGATGAAATCAAACAGGTATAATTGGGAAGAGGGTTGCGTTATGCTATGCGGGTGTATCCGTTATCCTCAATGAAGGAAAGAATGGGAGACTGAGGTCTCCTGGCACCGCTGTCTATCGCTGTATTACTGCACTGATCTCTTGCGTGAACAATGATTGATCTTACCATGTATTAATGCACATGTTGTAAGTCGCTCTGGATAAGAACGTCTGCTAAATGCTTAAAATGTAAAAATGTACACGTACAAAAAAAGGACAGCTAACGTGATTGTGCAGCTTCCCAGTGCGGCCAGGTCATCTTACCTGCAGTGGTTTCTAAGATTCAGGGTGGTTAAATTGCTAGGTAGTGAGCTAGCAACTTTGCCAACGTTAACTAGTTGGTTTTGTAAATATCCTTTTTTTTTGTATTTTAAAGTGGCAGGTAAGTTCTTCCTGATTGTTTCGGTCAATCCAAAACCGGAAGTTTGCTTCGTTCTTTTCAGTTTACCCAACTTCCTGGCATTCTGGCGCAAAAGAAGCTCACCTGTGACGTTCCTCAGGACCAGGACGGAAGGCTCCTCCATGTCCTGGATGTGCTGCTTCACGATTCCCTCGAAGGTCTTGTAGTTGACGAATCCGGGAAGTTCCTTGCCCCTGCGGGTCCTGCCATACTCCTCCACCTCATCCCGGAGGTGCTCCTCCACTGAGCCGAGAGAGAGAGAGAGAGAGGAGGGAGGGAGGGAGGGGGGGAGAGAGAGAGAGAGAGAGAGGGAGGGAGGGAGGGAGAGGAGAGAGAGGGAGAGAGAGAGAGAGAGAGAGGAGAGGGAGAGAGAGAGAGAGAGAGAGGGAGAGAGAGAGAGAGAGAGGGGAGAGAGAGAGAGAGAGAGAGGAGAGAGGGAGAGGAGAGAGAGAGAGAGAGAGAGAGAGGAGAGAGAGAGAGAGAGAGAGAGAGAGAGAGAGAGAGAGAGAGAGAGAGAGAGAGAGAGAGAGAGAGAGAGAGAGAGAGAGAGAGGGAGAGAGGGAGAGAGAGAGAGAGGGGAGAAAGGTAAACAATCATAAATATATGGACATCTCGCAGAAGAACAAGAGGAGCATGGCCTTTATTATACTGAAATAAAGTAAGATGCTGAGATCAACAACACAAATACATGATAAACTCCCGTCTAAATAAATCATACTCATAACTAATTGTTTAAAAATAGAAAATATTAAAATAATAAAGCCAAATAAGGGATCTGTAAGCATTTAGCACTAGGCCAAGATTAAAAAAATTCACTACAAATTTGGACCAATTCACCAAAATACATTCACACACCATTAATGCCATTCTCCATTCTCAACAACTGTTGGTGCAGTCTTTCAGACCATTAAGCAAAACTAATTTTTAAAAAGGGACAAAAACTGAGAACAAACTTTATTGCAAATTGACTGATTGACAGAAGTAAACCCACTGGATGAATGTGTGGATTACTGAAACTGAAAACATGACAACAGCTGAAATGATAACAAGCCAAACTTGCAGTTAAAAGAGAGGATTGCATTTTCCATACCCTTGATTGACTTGGGAAACTGGATGGAGTGAGAAATGACACACACCACAGACGCCCAGCGCCAAAACTGCACAGCCCTGGCCTCGGAAAGAGCGTTCCGAGGGAAAGAGCGTTCACCGCTGGCCACGGGGACCGGGGTTCGATTCCACCGGTCGTGCCAGTTTCAGCTCTGGCCTGGAGTGCCACCAGGGGAGCGGCAATTGGCTGTCCACCGCAGGGAGGGGGGATAAAAGCCGTAGGAAAGGCTCACTGCATATATGAGTGTTCCTGCGTGTTGGTGACAGGATTCGGCCTAGGCGGGTACTGGCTCGAAGGAGGCAGTACAGAGCTCGCTACTGGCCGGACTACGGCAGCGAGTTCTCATACGAGGGAGGGGATAATTGGCACGAAAAAGAGAGAGGGGCGTAATTGGATACTAACAGTGGGGCAAAAAAGAGCAAAAATAATAAATAAAATAAATAAAAAAGCATAAACTGAATAAACGGATTGACTAACGTCTGGTGGCTTTCTTGTCAAGCTGTTTCTTCCAGTTGCTGAATTCAGCTCGGATCTTAGTGAACATCCTGGTGCCACCCTTCTCCACCACTTCCTCTGCCCGCACCACTTCCAAGAGATGGTTGGTGAACCTGTTTATTTTCTGCAAGGCATACATTACATTACATTACAGGCATTTTGCAGACGCTCTTATCCAGAGCGACGTACAACAAAGTGTTAATCGTAGTCAAGAACAGTTTCGCTGAAAACCACCCTAGCGGGAAGTACATAAATCACAAGAGTGAGGAAATGCTGTGTGAATGTGTGAAACAGCACTACAGCGCTTCTGCTCATGTGCCTGATTTGATCAGCACTGTCACTCTCACCTCAATCAGGAAGTTGGTCCTCTGCTGCTGATCGCCTGGAACTCCATCTCCCAGCATCCTCAGCATACTGGCCATCTTCTCCAGCTTCACATCGATCTGGTCATGCAACTGTGGGAGGGATCTCTGGAAAAGCCAAGAAATGTTCAGGAAAAATATACGATAAAGAAATAATAGTGTTTATTTTCCCCCAGTTTGTGACTTTGTTCTCGTGTTTTCTTTAGCCTTTAGTCACTCTGGTGATGTCTCCGTGTTTCCTACGACAGGATGTGTCACACTGCGCAGTGTGAACTGAAGAGTAGCGTAAGGAACAGGTGGGAACATATGAATGATCTGTTGGTCTTGTGATAAAAACAATGAGAAAATATCCATGAAGACATTACTCATGAAAGATTCGGGTTTCATAAAAAATGTGAATTCCCTTGCAGTTGTAGAGAAGTGGGAGCGGAGGCCACTATACAGGCAGGCAGTGTGGTGTAATGGTTAGGGAACTGGGCTTGTAATGTTAAGGTTGCAGGTACAATCCCCAGGTGGGACACTGCCATTGGACACTGCCTGAATTGCTTCAGTAAATATCCAGCTGTTAAATGAGCTAAATGTAAACTGTAAGTGGCTCTGGATAAGAGCGTCTGCTAAATGCCTGTAATGTAATGTAATGTGTGTGTCGTCCAGCTGAAAACACAAGCAGTGCTCACGCTGATGTGCTCCACGAGCTCTCTGGTCAGCCTCTCTGCCAGGCAGGGGATGGTGGCCTTCCCATGATCCAGCAGGGTCCTGGGACAAGGGGAAAAGTAGGACTGGGTCACAGAAAGCATGGCAGAGAACAACACAACAGAACAACAGACTCCAGAATAAAAGTGATTACAAAGAAATGTGTGGTTCAAGGTTTGGGGGTCGATTCCATTTCAAATCCCAACAACGGTCTTTAAAAAAGAGGCATTTGGGAGAAAAACTGGAAAATTGGGAGAATAGTGGGAAAAAATCTGAAACCAATTAAACCACTTTTTTTTTTGTAATTAAAAAAGCGATGCCCAGCTCTTTTCTACATTTTAGGCATTTAGCAGACGCTCTTATCCAGAGCGACTTACACAGTTTACATTTCTCTACATCCATTTATACAGCTCAATATTTTTACTGAAGCAATTCAGGTTAAGTACCTTGCTCAAGGGTACAACAGCAGTGCCCCACCTGGGAATTGCACCTGCAACCTCTGAGTTACAACCCCAGCTCCCTAACCATTACACTACACTGCCAGCCCACTTCTCAGACGTACGTGAAGAAACGCAATTACCTGAAGTGAGGGTGGTCTTCAAAGAAAGCCTTCTCGTTCTGGATGGCCTTGTCCAAGGTCAGGTTATCGTTGATGTCCTGCTGGCCCCTGCACTTCACCATCATGTAGCCTTTCTTCAGAGTGATCACCAGGTTATTGACCGTGTTCACCACAGTCTCCTCCGCCCCCTTGTCGACCAGGTCCGGCTTGGTCAGAATACCTACAGCGTGGCGAAGGACACACAACATCTCAACATCCGTTTTCAGCCAAATCAAAGGGAAAAAGGAGCATACCATTACATTCTCATCTTCAGAATTACAAAGGCCAATTTTGTGCAGTCGTGATATACAGTATATATAACTATCTGGGACAGGGGGACGGCTTTAGATAACTGTGGTGTTGCAATTATCATGAATCCTATATCTTCCTATATTGTTCCACATAGTGCTCTGTCACGTTCTCCATTACCCAGAGTTCTCTGTCCACTTGGGTCCACTTCCTTTGCCATTTTTAGAGCTTCTGTTGTGGCAATGTCAATATTTGCTGGCACCACCACTAAACTGATGGTCTCCTGTCTCCCGATGAATTTATGAATCATTCTTTTAATCTGTGAGGGGGAATAAGAACAATGTGAAAATCAACAGGATGAATTCAGAGCTCAGGGGACTGATGTTAACACAGGAGAGCTCACACTCTACTGTAAGTCTCACACACATACACACACTCACACTCTACTGTAAGTCTCACACACAAACACACACACATATACATACACACACACACACACACATACACACACACTCATACACACACACACACACATATACATACACACACTCATACACACACACATATATTTTTACATTTACATTTTAAGCATTTAGCAGACGCTCTTATCCAGAGAGACTTGCAAGATGTGCATGTGCATAAATACATGGTAGTACACATACATATATACACACACACACACACACACACACACACACACACACACACACACACACACACACACACACACACACACACACACACACACAGGCTCCTGTACTTTTGGGGTCATTCCAAGTATCCAGGCATACCACAGCAATGTATAAGACATATATTACTGCCAAGAGTTTCCCTCCTTGTTTCTGATGCTGACGGTCAGCAGGCCCTCTCTGTTCTCTCACCTGTTCACCGATGTCTTTTGGCTGGTTCCCCACGGCGACCCTGGCAATCCCCGGAAGGTCAATGAGTGTCAGGTCGGGCACCTCAGTGGACTCGATCTCCAGGGTGATCATCTCATGGCTGATGCCTTCTCCCTTCCCAGCGATCACCTCCTGAGCTGAGGTAAACATTCACACACATACGCATCCTCAGACCACTCTTCAGATAATGCCCTTCCCACTGAAACATATATAACACACGCCATTTAGCAGACGCTTTTTATCGTGCGCTGCTGGGCTTTCGCCAGGACACATCACCGCACGAAGAACATGGGAGTCGGCTGCATACTGAGTTTGAGAGTACCGTGTTCTCTGTGTGTGTGTGTGTGTGTGTGTGTGTGTGTGTGTGTGTGTGTGTGTGTGTGTGTGTGTGTGCGTGCATAGGTATCAACAAAAGAGTACAGCTTCATGAACCCCAGCTACCATGTGCGGTAAATCATCGACTTGTATAAGTGAATCGAATGGCTTCGCTCTCCATATCCAAAACACTTGCTCATTGGTTCAGAAATAATGCACGATGGCTCCGCCCATCTGAGGATTCATGACATCCCGCTCTCCCAGCGCCTGGACGTCAGTGGCTGAGGTACACACCAGTGCTGACGGCCTTTCCCACTTCCTTTGGGCTCTTCAGGGCATATATGATGGTTTGGTTGTTATGTTTGAAGGTCAGCTTTCCTGTCCACGGCTGTCCCCTCTTCACCTTCTTCAGTTTCAGAACCAGAGGGCAGCGAGTCACAATTCCTGTAGGCCACACACACACACACACACACACACACACACACACACACACACACACATTATTTGCTTACTCTGCGATAATCTGCGGGAGAGCACTTTACATATGCCGGTTTGTTTCTATAGTAACTTCCTCCACTGAAGTCCTTTGTTAATATGGCCCACCAGATATAATATCGTATCAGTATCACTTTGAAACTCAACCCTCATTCATACCGTCTAAATATAGTTGTGAGCCTAGTTTTGCGCTCAGATTTCCAATGATACACATCTTGGTCACGAGGACCAGAAACAAGAACACTTGTAGGACCTGTCCAGCTGGTCTGGAGGGCGGCCATGACTTCAGTCCAGAGTCTCCCGTACGCCACCCAGTGTGTGTGTGTGTGTGTGTGTGGTGTGTGTGTGTGTGTGTGTGTGTGTGTGTGTGTGTGTGTGTGTGTGTGTGTGTGTGTGTGTGTGTGTGTGTGTGTGTGTGTGTGTGTGTGTGTGTGTGTGTGTGTGTGTGTGTGTAGGTGTGTGTGTTGTGTGTGTGTGTGTGTGTGTGTGTGTGTGTGTGGTGTGTGTGTGTGTGTGTGTGTGTGTGTGTGTGTGTGTGTGTGTGTGTGTGTGTGTGTGTGTGTGTGTGTGTGTGTGTGTGTGTGTGTGTGTGTGTGTGTGTGTGTGTGTGTGTGTGTGTGTGTGTGTGTGTGTGTGTGTGTGTGTGTGTGTGTGTGTGTGTGTGTGTGTGTGTGTGTGTGTGTGTGTGTGTGTGTGTGTAGTGTGTGTGTGTGTGTGTGTGTGTGTGTCTGTGTGTGTGTGTGTGTGTCTGTGTATGAGTGTGTGTAGGTGTGTCTGTCTCACCGCTCCCCCTGGGCAGCGCCACCCCAGACAGGGCCTCCAGTACGGAGCTCTTGCCAGAGCTCTGGTCTCCGATCACAGCGATGGCCGGCAGAGCCAGGTCCTTCTCCACACCCAGGGAGCGTAGAGAGTCGATCAGGTCGATGCAGGGCCTCACCTTCTCCTCATAGTGCTGGTCCAGAGAGATGCCGCCCTCTGCGATCTGCGGGGAAAGAGCCACAAACTCAATCGACTGACTGAACGTCCAACCTTCCTACGTTAGATCTGAGAAATACTTACTCTTGGATCATCAACGGTTCCATTTGTCGCCCCATTCATGTGTGTTAAATCACTGCGTTTAGACTTTTTCATCTCTGCTCCGAGAGTTGGTACCTGGGAAGAAGTCGAAGTCCAGGTGTGAGGTTAAATATTTAGTTTTTGAAAATGTTAAAACTTTTTCACAGCTTGCTACCTGACACTTGATAATATTTTCAAATATTGTAAATCTTTCAAAACAGCGATGGTATTAAGGTACATTGTCACGTAATGCAAGCAGCAATCGTGTATTTGTTCATCCCTCAGTCTATTTGTGTGTGACACAGAATTTCCCCAATGGGGATAAATAAAGTTGATCTTATCTTATCTTATCTTATCTTATTTATTAACATTTATCTTTCTACATTAAGATACCGACAATTATTTTTACGAGGACATCGTAGCATGTGACTAACCAATTCGTTTCAGTGATTAGCCTAAATATGAACTTACTTGTAAGCCCGTTGAACATGTATTGTCCATCAGCGATTTAGAAGATGCTGTTCGGCTCTAGATCTGTTGCGAAGACTGCAGCCCACTCCTTAAATCCTTAAATCTGAGCGAAAACGAAACTAGTGAATTGTTTGGTTTCGTTTCCCCGCTAATCAAAAAGGAAACGCACCTGAAAGTACCTTACAAACAGCTACAGAAACCCGCCTCCGAAACGAACTGCCTTCTAGCGCAGAGTTTTATTTCTCCAAAACATTTTATTTTATGGCCATTCTTGAGACGACCCACAGGGCACATTAATACAATATATCACATCCCTCTAATTAAGCTGTTTTATTATTATTTATTTATATAATATTATATATACTTTTATTGTTGTCTTCATTTTCATCAATAAATCGTGCCTCTGCATAATATCTCTATAAATATGTGGTTCATGTACTGAAAAATGTTTGCCCTCACTACATGTTTAACATGTGTTGCGATGTTCAAGTAGGCTAATGCAATGTAGGTGTGACCCAGTGAAGGAATGGCGTTTTCACCTTGCGGGTGGGGATTCTGAGGGAAGCGGGGAATTAGTAAAGTCGTCTCTTTAAATGATATACTGGGTATACTGGGTTATACTATACGGGCTGTATAGTAATTGTGGTTTCTTTGTCTCTTTATAGAATATTGGTGTTTGTCACTGTTTTGCCATAGCCTACTTATATGTAGACTGTATTCATCTATTACTTTTGTACAGTGCTTAATTTGTAAAATAAGAGATGCCGGGGCTCAACTCACCTCCCCCCGGAGGAAAAAACGTTTCCTACCTCTGTGTCGCTGCATTTCTTTCGTGCGTGCGTGTGCGTGCCTGTATCTATTTACACATTATGATTGGCTCGCGGCTTCGCGCACCTACTCTTGTAATATTCACTGGGCGTAAACGGTGTTTAAAATACGCGTTGTTGTTGCATTAGATATTTATGATTCTGAGTAAGACATTTGCCGGGGCGCAAAATCGGATTCTTGGCATTTGCCGGGGCTGTGCAAATTAAGCACTGCTTTTGTATCGCTAACTGTAGCCTGTGACTGACTTGCTCCTATCTATTATTCCCGTAGCTAATTGTATCGCTTGTATATAACCATTTGATTGATTAAAACGTGGGAAAATATCATTTGTTTTACAGGGATTATTTCATTCTGCTTGTTGGACTCTATAAATGAGTTAATTCTGAACCTATGCTACTATTCAGCATTACACAGGGGTCACCGCTATTACCTCGTGACTTCTTCAGCAGGTTTTTAAACTGCTCGTACCGTTTACTTTCCGCTTGACCATTTGAAGTTTTACGTTGGAACTCCCAGTTTTCAGAGAAGCATCCGAACTCAGTGCTAACGTCTTGTGCTTTCACTCACATTTCTGGGTACCTTGAATCACAGTCCACATAAAGCAAATGCTCTGATCCATTGTAGTGAAAAAGATCAGTGCCAATCTTCTCCCATGGTCCACCTGATAGTGTGTGGGGAATTAAAGACTCTCTCCAGTTGCTGTTTGTTGTGTTGTTATGTGTTGATAACAGACTACAGGTCCCGTAATGCATTGCGCTGACGGCTGGAAGACGGTCTGTGGCTGTGATAGCAGAGTTCTACGTGGTCATGGAGACGTTGCTAGCTTGTATGTTGTTAATAAAGCTTATAAACCTACGCACGTTTGTCATACATGAAGGAACAACAGAACATTCGTCTTTTGTTACATACAGAGCATTGATATGTTTTCTATATGGACTGACATACCTGGCATATTTATGGACACACTGATTGTTGATGTTGACGCTCCACAATTATCGTTGACTTCATGTTATGTGAAAAATAACACAAATACAGGAAATGTTTACAAGAGATAAAAAGATACGGACGCATGTAAAAACCTAGTTGCATATGATCATATGCCAAATAAATCATGTTTCAAAGACAGCTATGTATTCAGCATCTGGAATTCAATCTATGATTTATTGTAACTTTATACAAAATCATTACTTTAAAAAAATGTTTCTGACCCCTGTTTGAGAAGCCCTGTGTTAGAGAAAATGACACCCAGGATGAAATTACATTGGATAATCCTATAATCTTACAATCTACAAACAACCACAAGTAAAATGGTCCGTAATCTAACAAAAGAAACGGAAAAGACGTAGACATGGTATGTATAAAATGTTTAATATACAGACAGCTGGATCATACAGTGTAACAAATGTATCCTGCGCTAGCTTGCTGCTATCCAGCACTCAGCATAGCTAGCTGCTTTCCCTATGAATCTCGCAAAACGGTCTAGCAAATCATTTTTAAAACCAACACGTGTGATAGAATACATAGCAGATGGTTTGTCATGTTGATTAATACAGTTATTTCTAAGAGTGTAGAATATTGTAGTTGCTTTATGCTCAAAGCATTTCAGTACAGTGTAACGCCATAATCCCCTCTTCCGTTCTCTCTATGACATGTTGATCTGACTCATGCTCTTCTGATGTGGTTGACCTAGTCTTGGGGATTGGGCTTTTTTTCGGCCTGACTTTTTCCAAAAAGCTCTTAAAATAGAAAAATGGCATTTGGTGTGAATGAGAGGGCGGAGGAGAGGGGGTTGGGTTAGAACTTGAGCAGGTAGTTGAGAGGGCGGAGGAGAGGGGTTGGGTTAGAACTTGAGCAGGTAGTTGAGAGGCAGGAAAAGGTTAGAACTTGAGCAGGTAAAGGAGAAAACTTGAGCAGGTAGTTGAGAGGGCGGAGGAGAGGGGGTTTGGTGTGCAGGTAGTTGAGAGGGCGGAGGAGAGGGGTTGGGTTAGAACTTGAGCAGGTAGTTGAGAGGGCGGAGGAGAGGGGGTTGGGTTAGAACTTGAGCAGGTAGTTGAGAGGGCGGAGGAGAGGGGGTTGGGTTAGAACTTGAGCAGGTAGTTGAGAGGGCGGAGGAGAGGGGGTTGGGTTAGAACTTGAGCAGGTAGTTGAGAGGGCGGAGGAGAGGGGGTTGGGTTAGAACTTGAGCAGGTAGTTGAGAGGGCGGAGGAGAGGGGGTTGGGTTAGAACTTGAGCAGGTAGTTGCGAGGGCGGAGGAGAGGGGTTGGGTTAGAACTTGAGCAGGTAGTTGAGAGGGCAGGAGAGGGGTTGGGTTAGAACTTGAGCAGGTAGTTGCGAGGGCGGAGGAGAGGGGGTTGGGTTAGAACTTGAGCAGGTAGTTGAGAGGGCGGAGGAGAGGGGGTTGGGTTAGAACTTGAGCAGGTAGTTGCGTGCCTGCGTCAGCCTCTTGAGGCGGCTCTGCAGAGCGGCTCTCTTGGTCCCGGTGTCGTAGTCCTCCTTCAGAAGCAGCTCTGTGGCCTCCTGGTCCTGAAGCATCTGCAGCATCTCCCTCTGCAGCTGTGCGGCCGTCTCCTGCAGCACCAGGTACCGGATCACCAGCGGGACCTGGTCAGCCAGGCGCTGGCTGGCAATCTGGGACGGGAGAAGGTGGGCGGGTCACCGGACAGAGCGTGGGAGGGACCTGCCCTACGCTTCCACGTTTAGACCACTGTGAGACTAGTCTAATAGAGCCGAGCACAGCCAAGGCGCTTATGAGAATCCAGACTACACCTCACAACCTCAGACAGGTGGGGCCCAAAAGATAAATCCTGTCTGAATTCCTGTTTGAATTATGTGCACACATAAAATACCGCTATCGTTGTTGTAGCCATAAGGATTATTGGGGGGCAGATTTAGCTAGTTGCAGAGCGAGCCAGTGAGATCATGTTGGCACATAGAGTTGTCAATGCCTGGAACAGCTTGCCAGGTTGGGTAGTAGAGGCAGAAAAAACACTTGGGCTATTCAAGTCCAGGCTAGATGCAGTACTAGATACTCTTTAGATTAGGGCATGACGAGCCTAGATGGGCCGAAGGGCCCGTTCTCCTCATTATGTATTCTTATGTTCTTATGTTCTTTGTTAAAGTTTAGGAGTATGGAGGTCATGACGTGAAACTGGGAGGCTGTCAGTTGGCATGGTAACATGATAAAACTTGTTGTTGATTGGTCCACACTTGTCAATACAATATGTAAAACAGGCTGTATAAACATGGTGGCATGTAGTTTAACTCTCAAACGGCAAGCCCTTACAGCTCACTGTTTGATTGAATGAGCTGAAATGTAGGGCGATCTAAATCTTTAGATTTCCAGACTTCTTCAGTGCTCTTCAGACACCCGGACAGCTGCTAAGAACATAATTTACATAATGTGGTTTCGCTTGTACATTGCTTTTCTTTTTCTGTTTATGCTTAAAACATTTTTATTTTTTTAATTAGAATTTGTTTCAGATTTCCCCCCGTTTTTCTCCCCAATTTGGAAGCCAATTATACCCTCTATTTATTTTGATTAACCCTCCCCCCATCTCTACGGGGCAAGCTACTCTCCGAGGCCGGCGATGATCCGCCTCCTTCAAGATGGAACTCACCAACCCCCTTTCTGGAGACACCCTTACGTGCTTCACAGCGAGTTCGTGCCGACCACCCTCCCCCTTCCCTCAGGAGCGGACAGCCACCCCCGATCGGGGCTAACGGCCAGGACCGGTCTGGCAGAGATGGGTTTCAAACTTACAGCTCACACTTGTATAGGACCAGCCAAATACGGGTGCGTTAGACCGCTACGCTATCTGCCAGCCCCTTATTTTTGCTTTTTATTCCCCATTTTTCTCACTATTTTTAGGTGCCAATTATACCCTCTGTTTTCCATTCTTGTATGAGAGGTCGCTGCCGCAGTCCTGAGACCGATAGTGAGCGCTGTACCGCCTCCTCCGAGCCGGCACCCGCCACGGTCACCGCAACACACAGGACCACTCATACTGTATATGCAGCGAGCTCATATCGGCTTCCCTCCCTCCTCCCTAGGGTGGACGGCCAATTGCCGCCCCCTAGTGGCACTCCCTGCCAGAGCCGAACTAGCGTGACCTGGTGGAATCGAACCCCCAGCCGCAGTGGGCAGCGTCAACCGCTACACCAATCAGGAGGCCCACATTTCAAGGCCCTTTGTGTACTTTTGTTTCATGTGCCACTCTGGATAAGAGCGCTGCTAATTAGATGTAATATGATGCAATGAGGGGAATGCATGAACAACCCAATCTAAAAAGCAAAGTAGGGAGAAGTACATTCCTCTATACAGGGGGGGAGGAGTGGAATAAAATCCCAAACGAAATTAAATCTGCCCATTCTTTGAATAGTTTTAAAAAACAACTGAAAAAATGGATGATGAGTAAGTTAGTTTAGTATAGTGAATCATCTTTTCTATGACAAGTGTATAATATTGATGTTTTTATTTAGGTGTTTTTAGTGTAGCTAATGTAGTTAGATATTAGTAGCATACACATGCATTTCCTTGTCCTGCCTGCCTCCTAGCCCAGACTCCAGGACCGCAATGGAAACAAGTCATGTGACTTTACTGCGATATCCTGACGAATTCTTTAGTACTGTATGTACATTTGTGTATTTGTATTTTTTTATTTGTCAAAACTATGATTGTTCCGACCATGTATTAATGCACATCTTGTAAGTCGCTCTGGATAAGAGCATCTGCTAAATGCTTAAAATGTAAATGTAAATCAATCAATCAATCAATCAATCAATCAATCAATCATGAAGCCATGAACCTGTTAACCCAGCGCATGATGAACGTGCACATGATGTGTCAGTGCGGACTCCCCTACCCGATAGTATGACTTGAGGTGGACCATCATTTCCAGCAGAGTGGCATTGCTGTTTGTGCTGTAGACTATGCTCCTGCTGTAGAGGGGTTCGGGAGGATCGTCCTCCTCTGTCTGCTCCTCCCTCCTCAACTCCTCCAGACTCTGGCTGTAGGTGCTGTCCTGGGTGTAGACGATCAGCTCCATCTTGAACTGGGTCCTGAGCATGGACTCTGCCATGCACTCCTTTTCCTGCTTGATGGCTTCCATCTTGGTCTGGAACGTCAGGGAATAAAAACGGTGAAACGCTGCTGAAGCCTCACACCGGGAGTGAGTCTCATTAAAGAGCAGGGGCCCCAGGCACAGTCCCTGGGGGGGCCATTAAAAATCTGCAACAAGGGCGGTGGATAGCGTAGCGGACTAACGCACTGCATCTTGGCTGGTCCAATACGGTGGTGTGCGCTGCCTGTCAGGGACGCGGTTCTAAACCCGTCTCTACCAGACCGGCCCTGGTCATCATGTCTAAGTGTGTGTGTGTGTGTGTGTGTGTGTGTGTGTGTGTGTGTGTGTGAGTGAGAGTATGAGTGTGTGTGCATGTGTGTGTGTGTGTGTGTGTGTGTGTGTGTGAGTGTGTGTGAGTATGAGTGTGTGTGTGTGTGTGTGTGTGTGTGTGTGTGTGTGAGTGTGTGAGTATGAGTGTGTGTGTGTGTGTGTGAGAGTGTGTGTATATTTGTGCAAGCGCTTGTTTTCACATTACACAACAACCATAACATTAATGAACCCCCCCCCACAACATTTCAATAATTTCCTTTTTCAACGCCAGTAAAGTTAATAAAAGTCTTAGTTAATAAAAGTCTACCTTTGCAGCTTTTAGGAGGTTTGGGAATCCAGTCAGGTTGTTGTAAGCCAGCTGTACGAAGGCCCTCCTCACAATATCTTCAGGAAACAAAGAGCAGAAAGTTATGAGAGTCTCTTCTGAAGCACAGTGTTGTGTTATGAGAGTCTCTTCTGAAGCACAGTGTTGTGTTTCATGCAGCAGCCGAGCTGCCTTGGAGTGGGTCTCTTGTGCAGGTGATGCAGTCAGACTGCAAGCACCCAACAGACGGTTAAGGAGCTGGGCTTGTAACTCAGAGGTTGCTGGTTCAATTCCCAGGTGGGGGCACTGCCATTTTACCCTTGAGCTAAAGGCACCTAACCTGAATTGCTTTAGTAAAATATCCTGCTGTATAAATGGATTGTATGTAAATAAATGTGAAACTGTAAGTCGCTCTGGATAAGAGTGTCTGCTAAATGCCTAAAATGTAAATGTAAAAATGAGGAGTCACTAGTGCACAGTCAGGTGAGGACATTCCCACAAAGGGAAACCCTCCTTTTCTGAGTGATGCTACACCCATACCAAAAAAGAAATATAAATAAAATATATCGTAAAATGTATTGCTCAGATACAAATATACAGAGAAGGCATG
Organism: Aldrovandia affinis; assembly: GCA_029706075.1. NCBI lineage: Eukaryota > Metazoa > Chordata > Actinopteri > Notacanthiformes > Halosauridae > Aldrovandia > Aldrovandia affinis. The sequence continues at coordinate 950,743 of JAINUG010000193.1, read as the reverse complement.
TATTAGGAATATATGAGAAGGTGGCTCCCCAGCTCCTTAAAAATATAAACTTAATGAAATATAAATATATAAACAAAATATATCTATAAATATAAATATAGGACGTGACGAGTCTAGATGGGCTGACTTATGTATTCTTATGTTCTTATAAATAACTGGGAGGGTGGCTGCATTATTTAAAGCAAGTTAAACAGCAGAGTTCTAAAGAAACCCCATTGGGCAGTCGGTGTTTGAGGACGGTGATTGGACGGGCCTGGCCCATCGCGAGGACCGTGATTGGACGTCGTCGCGGTCGCCGGGGTTCACCTGTGACCTCCTTGAGCCTCTTCACGGCGGGCTCCACCAGCAGCTTGAGCTGGTCCTTCACCAGCACCTCGAAGGTCTTGTAGTTTATGAAGCCGGGAAGCTCCCTGCCGCGGTATGTCAGCTCATACTCTTGCACCTCCTTCTCAATTCTCTTGTTGACTGCAGAGAAGGTAAACACAGCGCGTGTGATGTTCACACACAACAACTCTTTTGAATAAAGTGGCCTTATGAATAGTATACTGTAATGTTGTACAATAACTCTGGCACTACAGAGAAGGACATGATTATGTTTTGAGGTGATAACACAAAATACAGCGTGGAATTAAAACGGTTTCCTTTCCTAGTGCGCAGTTTGATAGAAGCCGTGCTCTAGAGCGTCGGGTAGCTACTGGACGCCAACAAATCAGGTAAGGACTGGCTGGGCCATTTGGACCAGCGCTATTGTGAGTCATGATGCCACGCTCTGCAGGAATGTGTTTTCACATAATAGTAATAATAATAATCATTATTATCATCATCATAATCATTCGTCAATCAATCTTTGTTTTTGAGCTCTATCCAGAACGAATTCCAACTTTTTGAATTCTTTCTTTAAGATTTTGTTTCTGATTTTCTCCCATTTTCTCCCAATTTAGTAGCCAATTACACCCTCTCTTTTCATGTCAATCCCCCCCTCGTATTGTGAGTTTGCTGCCGTAGCCCTGAGACCGGCAGTGACAAAGGTGATGTACCGCCTCCTCCGAGACAACACTCGCCAAGCCGTCGACTGTAACTCCGATACACAGAGCCACTCCTATACGCAGCGAACTCATATCGGCTTCCCTCCTCCCTCCCTGGAGCGGACAGTCAATTGCCACCCCCTAGTGGGAGGTATATTTATTTATTTATTTATTTTTTTCTCAAATTTTTTTATATATATATTTTTTCCTTTATATATATTGTATATATATTTATTTTTTTGTCAATTTTTTTATATATTTTTTTTTTCCTTTATATATATATGTATATGTATTTTTTTTTATCCATTTTTTTAATATATATATTTTTTCCTTTATATATATATTTGATATATATATATATTTTTTGTACATTTTTTTTAATATATATATTTTTTTCCTTTATATATATATTTCATATATATATATTTTTTTACAAATATTTTAGGGTTAGGGTTAGGGTTATATATATATTTTTTTAATATATTTTTTTCCTATATATATATATTTTATATATTTTTTTTTGTCAAATTTATTTAAATATATTTTTTTCCCTTTATATATTTTTTTAATATATATTTTTTTGTTGTCAAATTATTATTATTTTTTTTAATATATATATATTTTTCCTTTATATATATTTTTTTTTTTTTTTTGTCAAATTTTTTTGTCAAATTTTTTTGTACATTTTTTTATATATATTTTTTTTCCTATATATATATTTTATATATATATTTTTGTCAAATTTTTAGGGTTAGGGTTAGGGTTATAAATATATATATTTTTTTAATATATTTTTTCCTTTATATATATAATTTTTTTGTCAATTTTTTATATATTTTTTTCCTTTATATATATTTTTTTGTGTAAAATTTTTTGTACATTTTTTTGTATATATATTTTTTTCCTTTATATATATTTTTTTCCTTTATATATATTTTTATATATTTTTTTTTTATCAAATTTTTTTTTGTACATTTTTTTATATATATTTTTTTACTTTATATATATTTTTATATATATATTTTTTTGTCAAATTTTTTTGTTAATTTTTTAAATATATATATTTCTTTCCTTTATATATATATTTTATATATATATTTTTTTTTTTTGTCAGATTTTTTTGTCAAATTTTTTTTATATATATATATTTTTTTCCTTTATATATATTTTTATATTTTTTTTGTTTTTTTTTTGTCAAATTTTTTTGTCTTTTTAATATATATTTTTTCCTATATATATATATTTTATATGTATTTTTTTCGTCAATTTTTTATATATATATTTTTTCTTTATATATATATTTTATATTTTTTATATATCTTTTTTTTGTTAAATTTTCTTGTTATTTTTTTCATATATATATTTTTTTCCTTTATATATATCTTTTTTTTTTAAATTTTTTTGATATATATAATTTTTTTTTGTCTAATTTTTTTGTCCAATTTTTTTCAATATATATATATATATTTTTTTTTTTTTGAAATTTTTTTGTACATTTTTTTAATATATATATATTTTTCCTTTATATATATATTTTATATTTTTTTTTGTCAAATTTTTTTGTATATATATTTTTTTTCCCTTTATATATATATTTCATATATATATATTACTTGTACAAATATTTTAGGGTTAGGGTTATATATATATTTTTTTAATATATTTTTTTCCTACATATATATATTTTATATTTTTTTTTTTTTTCAATTTTTAGGGTTAGGGTTAGGGTTATAAATATATATATATTTTTTTATATTTTTTTTTTTCCTATATATATATTTTTTATATATATTTTTTGTCAAATTTTTTAGGGTTAGGGTTAGGGTTATAAATATATATTTTTTTTTAATATTTTTTTCCTTTATATATATAATTTTTTTGTCAATTTTTTTTATATATATTTTTTTCCTTTATATCTATATCTTTTTTTTGTCTAATTTCTTTTTAAAAAAATTTTTTATATATATTTTTTGTCCAATTTTTTTATATATATATTTTTTTCCTTTATATATATATATATTTTTTTTTTTTTGTGAAATTTTTTTGTACATTTTTATATATATATATATTTTTCCTTTATATATATATTTTATATTTTTTTTGTCAAATTTTTTTGTATATATATCTTTTTTCCTTTATATTATATTTCATATATATATATTATTTTTACAAATATTTTAGGGTTAGGGTTATATATATATATATTTTTTATATATATTTTTTCCTACATATATATATTTTATATATTTTTTTTTTAGTACAATTTTTTTTAGATATATATTTTTTTCCTTTATATATATTTTTTTCCTTTATATATATTTTTATATATATATTTTTTGTCAAATTTTTTTGTAATTTTTTTTTAAATATATATATTTTTTTCCTTTATATATATATTTTATTTTGTACATTTTTGTACGGCCGGTGGAATCGAACCGCGGTCGCAGTGGCCAGTGTTGAACGCTGTAACCGCGAGACCACCGGGAGGAGCATGGCACACTCACAGGCATCCCCGGAGTGGTCGAGGTGCAGCTTCCACATCCCAAACTCAGTCCTCAGTTTGGAGAAGAGGTTCAGCTTGAACCCGTTGCCAAGCTCCTCGCCCGTGGTCAGGTTGATAATGTCCTTGGTGAACGCCGTCACTTTCTGTAGAACGGGAACGATGCGTTGTATAAACGTGTACACACCAGGTCTTACCAAAGGCAATGGATTAGCGACTTCCCATCGCTAATCTGATTTCAGTATAAAAAATGGCTCTGAACTGGAGCTATGAGCTGCCGCTCTGAACTGGGCATAATACATGAATCCCTGATTGAAATTACATTTCATGTCAGATAGGTCACATGTTTTTAAATGCATATTTCATAAGAACATAAGAATACATAATGAGGAGAACGGGCCATTCAGCCCATCTAGGCTCGTCATGTCCTAATCCAAAGAGTATCTATTACTGCATCTAGTCTAGACTTGAATTGCCCAAGTGCTTCTGCCTCTACTACCCGACCTGGCAAGCTGTTCCAGGCATTGACAACTCTCTGTGTAAAGAAAAACTTCCTAATATCTGCAGAATTTGCCTTTAACTAATTTCCACATGTGGCCTCTTGTTCTGCTGACCCCACTTATCTTAAAAAATCTTTGGTAGTTCACTTTGTTAATCCCTTTTAGGAATTTAAAAACCTCAATCAAATCCCCCCTAAGTCTCCGTTTGCTAAACTTAAATAGATTGAGTGCCTTAAGTCTATCGCCATAACCTTTACCTTTCATACCAGGTACCAATTTATTTGCCCTTCTTTGAACTTTTTCAAGAGCTTCTATGTCTTTGTTGTAGTGCGATGCCCAGAACTGCACTCAGGACTCTAAGTGAGGTGAGCATGTGGGTCTGGGATTAGGAACATTACTGGTCGTTTGTGCCAGTAGTCCCATGGCCAGAAGAATGCAAATACTCTGGTGCACCAGACGACGAAGTAAAGACTCACGTCTATCAGGAAGCACGTCCTCTCCACTGGGTCCTCTGGAGGGCCGGATCCGTACTTCTCCAGCTCCGCGTGGGTCTCGGCCAGCTTCGCATCGATCTGCTCCTCCAGGCGAGGCAGCGACTTCTAAAGGCAGAGAAAACGACACCGCGATCGCTTGCTTCTCTGCTCCCCGCGCCCTGTCCAAACTGGGCACAGCGTGCCTGGAGATCTTCAATGTTTAACCGTTTCATTATAGTCCTTTTAGCAGACGCTCTTCTCTAAAGCAACTTACAAAATGTGCACGTGCTTTCAGGGAGGATGAAAAGAACATTTGCGGTAGTACACACACGGATAATTGACAAGCTTGGACAAGCTTAGAGTCTAGTAACTGTATGACGTGCTGGTTATAATGTGTAATTATATACAGTGGTTTGAATAGATTGAATATGTTTGTCAGGATAGAATACCGTACCAGTCTGAGCTGTTAGTATGGTCATCTATCCTGACAAACAGTGAAACTATTCAAACTTCTGTATATAATAATTTGGCACCATATTAAATCATACCTGCTCAATTAAAGTTATATGAAGGTAAAGAGCCAAGGGCTTTTACGTTTCTGGTACCACGGTCGGTTTGTTTGAGTAAGAAAGTAATGTACGGCGGAATGTCGCTGGGAGAGCTGGACACAAAGAGTCATTGTGAGAAGTGAGAGCCTGTTGGGTAGGGTGTTATCACCCCTAGGATGGGGGTGCTCCTCACCTCAATGTGATGGACCAGCTCCAGGGTCAGTTTCTCTGCTAACTTGGGGATGGTGGCAACTCCTTCATCCAGCAGGGCACTGCAGAAAGAGCAACAGAATGAGGGACAATGTCCAGCGAGACTAGTGTAGTGCTCAACAGTGGGTACACCAGGAACAGGCTGTGAGCTCGAAATAGAGGCGGCAGAAGTCTACGGGCAAAGCCTTCGTCAAGCAGCTTTTCTTACCACTGAAAAGAGCAACAGTACGACAACAGGAACTGAACATGCGTACCACGTGGACTACTGTTCAATCGCCCTCAAGACCAACAGAATGAGGGATAATGTTTAAAAACAGTGGGCGAAGAGGGCCTTTGCCACCATAAAAGCACATTAGTCCACATCAGTCACGTCATCCCGGCCACAATTTGGAACACATTTGATCTCTAATTGAGAGATCTCCAATCTTCCCTTCAAAGCTTTTATATGAAAGCGTAACTCGCTTTTAAACTAAACTTCCCTTTATTTGTTTGGTGGTAATAGAATCTTCGTTTGACACCATTGTGAAATAAATTATTTTATTTTACCATTTTTTTTATTTGTTGGGATACTGCATTTGCAAGGTCAGAAAACAAGCATCTGATTGCATTGCATTGCATTTCATGTTAACAGCCCGAGGCTAGCTTCCACCTCCTGTACCCTGTATTCTGTATGGGCGGCGGGGTAGTGTAATGGTTAGTGAACTGGGCTTGTAACTCAGAGGTTGCTGGTTTGATTCCCAGGTGGAGCACTGCTGTTGTACCCTTGAGCTAAAGGTACTTAACCTGAATTGCTTCAGTGAAATATCCAGCTGTATAAATGGATTGTATGTAAAGAAATGTAAACTGTGTAAGTCGCTCTGGATAAGAGCGTCTGCTAAATGCCTAAAATGTAAAAATGTAAATGTACCCAGGTGAGAAATCCAGGTGAGTCCTGTGTGACCCTCCCCCTGCTCCACACCTCAGCACTGGCCAGGTGGGGACATGCTTTCATGAGTTCTGAATATTCACTGATGATGGGGCGGTGGATGGCTGGTCCGATACGGTGTGCGCTGCCTGTCAGGGACGCGGTTCTAAACCCGTCTCTACCAGACCGGCCCTGGCCGTCAGCCCCGATCGGGGGCGGCGTTTGGCCGTCCTTTCACAACATTTCAACCTTTGTTTTGTATTTTAACTAGTTTTTATTATTTGTTATTCTCATTTGTTTTATGCCCTGTCTATGCTCTTTATTTTAATCCTTCTTTTGTGAAGCACTTTGTGCTGTATTGCTGGAAAGGTGCTATATAAATAAATAAATAAATCTTTAAAAAAAACTGGATTGCCTGCCAGCCAATCACATGCCAGAGTCAGTCCGAGATGAGACCGTTTTTTTTTTGCTAGAGCATTCTGGGAAATTTCCACTGAGCAAATAGAGACTTGGGAGGACGGCCGTGTGACGGACCTGAACTGGGCGTGGTCTTGGAAGAAGGCCTCCTCCTTGTAGGTGGCGTCGCTCAGGGAAACCCTGTCGATGATCTCCTTCTGCCCGCGGCACTTGACGATCATGTAGCCCTTGGTCAGGTGGATGACCTCGTTGTGGACGATGTCCACCACCATCTCCTCTGTGCCCTTGTCCACCAGGTCCGGCTTGGTCAGGATACCTGTCATTAAGACACTCACCGTAGTGACTAACTCTCAGTGGACGTGCAGAGGTTACAGTGCATATGAGTGTTGTTATTGGTTTATAAGAGATATTCCGGTTCCACATACAGACAGGGGTGAGTGGGACCTGGATCAGGTGACCTGATCTAATCTGATGAGGTTGTCATGACGAAAGCACTGTCCCAATACAATCTGGTGAGTTGTCACAGTTTTCAAGCCCAAAGACTCACAACTGTAGGGGCTGACATTTTGGCCATTTTGTCCACAAGCCAAACAGTTAAAAGGCTTCAGTAATCTAATTCATCACCACAGCACACAGACAAAGGAAGCAAAGGCCTCTAGCCACTACAAAGGCAGAAAAGTTTGGCCTGGTTAGTTGTTCAGAAGAACTCTGCTGGACCCAGAATCTAACTAACTAACTGTTGCTATTCTGTCACGCTGGCTTTTCCGTTATCGGACTGGAACTGGCTTTTCCTCAAGACACTTTTGTCTTTAAATTTGTTTCAGATTCTTTCCAGTTTTTCTCCCAATTTAGCAGGCAATTATACCCTCTATTTATTTTGATTTAGCCTCCCCACACAAGTCCACTGCTCGTTTCTACGAGGCAAACTAATTCTCCAAGGGCAGCAAACACCGTTTCCATCGAGACGGAATTTGCCCACTCACGTTCTGGAGACTCCCTTACGTGCTTCACGGCGGACCCGAGCCGCCTCCCCCTCCCCGTGGGGCGGACAGCCAAACGGACAGCCTCCCCCAGTTGGGGCTAACGGCCAGGGCCAGTCTGACGGATCTCCCTGACAGGCTGTATCGGACCAGCCAAAATACGGTCCGTTAGACTGCTACACTATCCGCCGCCACAAGATGCCTTTCTAACTGACAACAGAAGTACAGTTGGATGAAACGGTGGTTTGTAATGTTGTGTAAATGAGTCAGTGTTCACTGAGCCACGCCCGTGCTAAGAGCGTTAGTAAGTAAGTACTGTAAACGCTCTATTACCCAGAGTCCTCTCTCCATCAGGGTCCACTTCCTGGGCCATCTGCAGGGCCTCGGTCGTCGCTATGTCAACGTTACACGGCACCACCACCAGGTTGATGGTCTCACGCTTCGTGATGAACTTCCTGATCAGCCTCTTGATCTGAAAAAGATCAAATTGTCTTGCAGTCATCGCACCTTCCCTACGCCTCTCTTATCCGCCTGGTCGCTGGTAGTATTTCCACCGTACAAAATAAACATGAACCTGAAACATGAAAAGTTTGTTTGCGACAATAGTTTTTTAAGTTCTTACCCCCAGCCCCTGCACGGCAGCAGTTTGGCTCTGATCACGTGTGTTCTATGTTTTGGAGAGGATACCTCTGACGACTCCACAGATACACACACCACACGGCTGATGTGCGCAGGTGTCACAGCTACAGGTAAGGGGGTGGAGCGCTCACCTGCTCCCCGATGTTCTCTGGTTGGCCCTTCACGGCGACTCTGGCGATGCCCGGCAGGTCGATGAGCGTGAGGTCGGGCACGTCGGGGGAGGAGATCTCCAGACTGATGAGGTCATCGCTGATCCCCACCCCGATTCCCGCCATCTCGTCCTGAGCTGGAGGGGGGTGGAGAGGCGTCAAACAATGTGGTTGAAGAAGACGTAAATGTGCATTTGAGCAACAGGCTTCAGGGCCCTGGGGTTACACAGTTCATTATCATGGCAATGGCATCATCTCCCGCAACGTCCTAAAATGTCCTCTGTCCCTAAAGCTTTAGAGTCGTTTTTTATTTCATTTGACATTATAGAGTGTATAAAGTGGGCTGACAGTGTGGTATAATGGTTAGGGAACTGGGCTTGTTACTCAGAGGTTGCTGGTTCAATTCCCAGGTGGGGCACTGCTGTTGTACCCTTGAGCTAAAGGTACTTAACCTGAATTGCTTCAGTAAAATATCCAGCTGTATAAATGGATTGTATATAAAGAAATGTAAACTGTGTTAGTCGCTCTTGTGGGTTCGATTCCCACTGGGACCACATATACTGATAAATGTATGCATTCACTACTGTAAGTCGCTTTGGATAAAAGCGTCTGCTAAATGGCATATACATATACATATATACGCTGGACAATCAAGAAAATCTGCAAAAATCTGGCATTGGCCTCCAACTGACTTCAAAATAAAGTTGCATTTCCTCCTACAAGAAAGGAGCAGAGCAGAACATGAGGCCCTACCTCCTCTGATCCATTTCTCCACATCAGCAGGGTCCTCAATATCCTCCTCTTTGTCGCTGTATTTGATTTTCCCGCGCCATGCCTCTTCCTCTTTCAACCTCTTCATCTTCAGCTCCAGGGGACATCTCGTCACAATGCCTGCAGAGAGAGAGAGAGAAACTGTTCTTCATTTGCTGTTCATTGTTCCAAGGGGATCCAGACAGGTCTTTCAGGAAATGTTCGTGTGTCAGACTGAAAACAAATTATTGTTCATTATGATTTTGGCTGATTGATGAGGGCTACTGGTTTTTATTTTATTTGGCAAAGCAAAAGAGTGTTCTCATACAGACAGGAGTTGTTATTTATTTATTTATTTTTATTTAACCAGGTAAAAGTCCCATTGAGATTCAGAATCACATATTCTGGCACCACAAATACTGATAAATGTATGCATTCACTACTGTAAGTCACTTTGGATAAAAGCATCTGCTAAATGGCATATATTATAATATTATTAAAGAGTGTGTGTGTTAGTGTGTGTGTGTGTGTGTGTAGGTGTGTGTGTGTGTGTGTGTGTGTGTGTGTGTGTGTGTGTGTGTGTGTGTAGGTGTGAGTGTGTGTGTGTGTGTGTGTTAGTGTGTGTGTGTGTGTGTGTGTGTGTGTGTGTGTGTGTGTGTGTGTTAGTGTGTGTGTGTAGGTGTGTGTGTGTGTGTGTGTGCAGTGTGTGTGTGAGTGTAGGTGTGTGTGTAGGTGTGTGTGTGTGTGTGTGTGTGTGTGAGAGTGTGTGTGTGTGTGTGTGTTAGTGTGTGTGTGTAGGTGTGTGTGTGTGTGTGTGTGTGTGTGTGTGTGTGTGTTAGGTGTGTGTGTCTCACCGCTCCCCCTGGGCAGCGCCACCCCAGACAGGGCCTCCAGTACGGAGCTCTTGCCAGAGCTCTGGTCTCCGATCACAGCGATGGCCGGCAGAGCCAGGTCCTTCTCCACGCCCAGGGAGCGCAAAGAGTCGATCAGGTCGATGCAGGGCCTCACCTTCTCCTCATAGTGCTGGTTCAGGGTGCTGCTCATCTTAGCTGGCGAATTAAATGCAAACACAGTTGTGGCAAATGTCTAGTTTAAGTTGGGTGTAAAGGTGCCAACAGTCAAATTGTATTCAGTACATTCAATAATATTCACAAAAACTCGATTTCTAGATGGTAAAAAACAAAACAATGAATTAATTGAACTTGAATACAGAAATCGATCATTTATTTATTTAGTCGTTTGTTTGTCAGGGACAATGCAAGTAAACATCAACAACAACACAGCACTAACCAAGTATAACTTTGCCATGTATAAATGTAGCCTACGTTTCGTAAATGTAACATTGTTACGAGTTAAACACATTAAACAGATGCGCTGCATACGGGGTTTCTAACCAGAGGTCATTTGCGACCCCTGTCCCCGAAGATGAAGATCGCATAATTAGATCGCCTACCTGTTTCAGGTTCCAGAATGTCTGGTTCCACGGTGGAGTCTGCCATAGTGTGTCCCGCTGAAGCCCGGTATCGCCCTAAACCGCACGAGCCGGCATCGTCCGGTTATAGTCGCAGCACAAGGGGGCGTGCTCTGCCGGGAAATGAAACCGAGAGAGACACAGGAAGGAAGGATAGCTAAGTTTCGTTTCTGTGAAAATGCGACATAGAGACAGTTTCTTGTTTTATTACATTTTCAGTTGCGGCATTTAGCAGACGCTCTTATCCAGAGTGATTTACGAAACGTGCATTTATACATGGTAAAATCAATCAGTGTTCGCGCAAGAGATCAATCAAGATGATTAACATTCAAAGGTGACTCATCGCTTTATCAGAGATTATTTGACTTTAGCCTGTGGTTGTTTTATTTTTACTACGTCAAACCCGTTTTTAGATCATTATAGACTTTCTTCGCTTTATTTTTTTTAACATAATCGCATTATCGGAAACCAAAGCAACTGTTTGTTCTCACGGCAACTGCAGATCTGCCCTCGCAACGACTTCGGTTTCCAATAAAAGTATTAAAAACTCCGACAATAGCCTACACCTTGAAACAATTCCCGATCCTGAATTCGAATTGAATTTGACATTAAATAGCCTATATTTAATAAAACATTAGCATAAAAAAACATTAAACATATGTGGATGAACCGGAATGTGGAACAGGCCTGGCAGTGTAGTGTAATGGTTGCAAACCTGTGGTATGATGACGCACAATGCAATCACAGGACTGGCATTTATTGAGAATGCCTAAAACGGAATAGGAATGTGTAGATTAAGAAAACGTCTGGTCATGTTTCCGTGTTTCCTAAATTATCCAATGTTTTTTAAAGGTGTACATTTTTTTAAATTTGTTTGTCATTCAAAATGTAATAATAATAATAATCCAGTAAGAAAACACAAATATAATTCTGCCCATGCTGTCTCACAACAGGATACAGTAGTTTATCAAATACTGTTTAATGTATACAAAAACACATTCAATTATTTGTAACACTTTGTGAAATAAAACTGACAGCTTTGCTGAGGTTCCACCTTGAACAGGTGTTTGGACAGTAGTTTACTTTGAACACAACAATGCCTCCTTTCACTATATCATCTTGACCGTGTGATTTCGATTGACATAGTTGACAGAACGTGTCTGAAAACACTTTACACTCTAATACGTTCTTGCTTTTGCTTTGGGTGAGAGAACACAGCAATTTCAGTGGCTGAAAACAACGATTGAGGATTTCAGAAGGTAGCGAACCACAGCTAACCAAACAGCTGTTTAAGTGCTAAAGTTAAAGTGCACAGTTTAAATCAAAGTACTATAAAACTGTAAACCGTACAACCGATTAATAGTTCTTAACAAGTAGTTGAATGCAGGAAATCTTCAACTTGTTTCAAACAAACACAAACAGCGAGACACAACTGAATCGCTTTATGGCAAAATGTATTCCACTCCGAACTTTCAGCATGTCCCGTAGACAAACACGCAGACGCAGCAGCCCTCCAGCAGTTGAGTTTGACACTCGCTCGTTTATAAACTCCATGGTGCCAGAACACAAAACAAAGACAACTTGGCCCCTGGCGAAGGAGGGGGGGGTCACAGGTGTTAGAACTTCAGCAGGTAGTTGAGAGGGCGGAGGAGAGGGGGTTGGGTTAGAACTTGAGCAGGTAGTTGAGAGGGGTAGTTGGAGGAGAGGGGGTTGGGTTAGAAACTTGAGCAGGTAGTTGAGAGTTGCGGAGGAGAGGGGTTGGGTGAGAGGGCGGAGGAGAGAAGAACTTGAGCAGGTAGTTGAGGGCGGAGGAGAGGGGTTGAGAACTTGAGCAGGGAGAGGGGTTGTTGAGAGGTAGTTGAGAGGCGGAGGAGGGGGTTGGGTTAGAACTTGGAGTTGAGAGGGCGGAGGAGAGGGGGTTGGGTTAGAACTTGAGCAGGTAGTTGAGAGGGCGGAGGAGAGGGGGTTGGGTTAGAACTTGAGCAGGTAGTTGAGAGGGCGGAGGAGAGGGGGTTGGGTTAGAACTTGAGCAGGTTGGGTTAGAACTTGTTGAGAACTTGAGCAGGTAGTTGAGAGGGCGGAGGAGAGGGGGTTGGGTTAGAACTTGAGCAGGTAGTTGAGAGGGCGCGGAGGAGAGGGGTTGGGTTAGAACTTGAGCAGGTAGTTGAGAGGGTAGTTGGAGGAGGAGAGGGGTTGGGTTAGAACTTGAGCAGGTAGTTGAGAGGGCGGAGGAGAGGGGGTTGCCTTGAGCAGGTAGTTGCGTGCCTCTTGAGGCGGCTCTGCAGAGCGGCTCTCTTGGTCCCGGTGTCGTAGTCCTCCTTCAGAAGCAGCTCTGTGGCCTCCTGGTCCTGAAGCATCTGCAGCATCTCCCTCTGCAGCTGTGCGGCCGTCTCCTGCAGCACCAGGTACCGGATCACCAGCGGGACCTGGTCAGCCAGGCGCTGGCTGGCAATCTGGGACAGGAGGGGAGAGGTCACCGGACAGGGGTGTTAAGTCTACCTACTCTACAGTCCAACGGCAGAACGTGGGTGGGGCCTGCGTGAAGGGCTTTATTTGAATTACTCTAACCCCGCCTTTAGACACCAGTAAAAGTTTTTAAGTGTTTCACACCTGACAGAATTAAAGCGTTTCACACCTTAAAGAGTTAAGGCGATTCACATCTGTATTTGATGTCTGGAGAAGTCATGTGACAGAGAGCTGGGCCTACTGGGAGCTCACAGTCAAAGCTGTGCGCTTGTGTGCTTGTGTGCTTGTGTGAGATGTGTGCTTGTGTGAGACATGTGCTCGTGTGCTCGTGTGCTTGTGTGCTTGTGTGAGACGTGCGCTTGTGCGCTTGTGTGCTCGTGTGCTCGTGTGCTTGTGTGAGACGTGCGCTTGTGCGCTTGTGTGCTCGTGTGCTCGTGTGCTTGTGTGCTTGTGCTTGTGTGAGACGTGGACTGCATGCACTCTGGACCTGTGGGAGGTGGGCTAAAATAGAATGACATGATCCCACTATTGGCTGTCAGATCAGAACAAGACATTAAAAAATGGAAACAAAAACAAAGAAGGGGCAAATCCTGGACACTGCTCTAGTTACACTTAAGAACAAAAAGAGAAGTTTAACATCAATTCCTCAAGGACTTACAATCCATGTCTACATCAGCATAATGTAAACTCAACTCAATGTTTTGAATAGCATAGACTGTGATTTGTTCATGTGTTTACACCATCTCGCCAAAAAGCGTTAATAAAATGGGACATGAGAAGAGACAGATGAGCAACATCTCTCAACAAGCTTCTAAAATGTACTGACAACTGCGTACTGCAGCCTAACTCTGACCCACCTGCTCTAAACAAAACCTTTACCAATCATAAAAACATCAGAGAGTAGCCTATAGCACTACAATATTACTCCTGCTCCACACAAAAGTGCACAGGAAGACCACTCCTACGATGCGTAAACTCCAACTGTATGTTCCTGTTTTGAAAACACAACATTGACTCAATCTTCAAGACGCTTGAAAGCGTTTGGGGAGAAGTTGTCACATCGACGTGGGAGCTGTTTATAATGCACTGCGGAGAATGCAACACTGCCAAAACACCCACTCTGTAATAGGTCTTGAGATGTGATGTCATTTCCTTCAGGGTGGCGTCGTAGTCTGTGCTGATGACCACCCGGAAAATGTTATCGGCCGTCTTCACCGCCACCTTGCTCCTCATCTCCTCCAGACTCTGACTGTAGGTGCTGTCCTGGGTGTAGACAATCAGCTCCATCTTGAACTGGGTCCTCAGCATGGACTCTGCCATGCACTCCTTTTCCTGCTTGATGGCTTCCATCTTGGTCTGGAACGTCAGGGAATCAAAACGGTGAAACGCTGCTGAAGCCTCACAGATTTTCAGGGGGCAGCCTTACGCAGTGCCCAAGGAAGCTCGTGGGCTTGTAACCAGAAGGTTTTAGGTTTGATTCCCAGTGCTAGGGCACTGCAGTTGTTCCTTTGAGCAGGATGCTGAACCAGAGTGACCTCTCCACGTATCCAGGTGTTTAAACAGGGAAAAGGGAACTGCGTAGCCCATAAATATACAGTATAACACAACTTTCAGAATCAAAACACACACATAATACTGTAATCAGACTTGTACAAATAGACAAATCGTATGGCTTTGATCCTCCACAGACGTTGACATGACCTTAAATCATTTGGCTGCACCCTGTGAATCCTACAGCAACATACACGATTGAAATCCTTAGCAAAAAATATATACCTTTGCAGCCTTGAGGAGATTTGGGTATCCGTTCAAATGGTTCTGGGCCACCAGGACAAACGCCCGTCTCACAATATCTGCAGAAGGAATTCTTGTCAATGTTAGTGCCATATGGTATGGTGTCTCATATTGGTGCAACAATGCCTTGTTACAATGCCTTGTCAGTAGGTAGAGGTGGTGTATATGTGGTTCTGTGTGGCTCAGTAGGTAGAGCATGGCGCTGACAACACTCAGGTTGTTGGTTTGATTCCCATTGAGACCACATATACTGAAAAAATATATATACATGTATATGAGGTGCTCATATACGACACTATATATATATATATACACTCACACTGTAGCGTGTGACCTGTCGTCCTCTCATTGGAGAGCAATGACCTCAGTGTTTTGGGCTGCCACTCCTTGTCGCTGATAGGCTGACAGCGTTACCTGTGACCTCCTTGAGCCTCTTCACGGCGGGCTCCACCAGCAGCTTGAGCTGGTCCTTCACCAGCACCTCGAAGGTCTTGTAGTTTATGAAGCCGGGAAGCTCCCTGCCGCGGTGATTGGCCTCAAAGTCGTCCATTTCCTTATCAATCCGCTCCTGAACTGTGAATTCAGCGCCACGTAGCTTCACTCTAAAACAAATGGCTAGTGCAAAAATCAGGGGGGCTCCCTGCCTCCTCTCTTGGCTGCTCTCAGCTCATGTAGATTTAGTCGTAGAAGTAGTACTCTGGATATATAAGAAAGGCTTTGATTTAGCTATTTCTAAATTCAGATTGTTTCATTGACCCTTATAATAAATTAGGAATACAGTGCAGGGGAACGAGGCTTCATGGCAGCAAAAAATGGGCAAGGATGCTACGGTTCTGTGTGGCTCAGTAGGTAGAGCACGGCACTGACAATGCTTAGGTTATGGGTTCAATTCCCACTGGGACCACATATACTGGAAAACATGCATTTACTACTGTTAAGTCTCTTTGGATAAAAGCGTCTGCTAAGTCGCATATGGAATATGAAATACCATACGCTGTCAGCAAGTTACTGATTTATACCAATAATTGTCGTTTTTTTAAAATAAATTTGTTTCAGATTTTTTCATTTTTTTCTCCCAATTTAGTGTCCAATTACACCCTCTGTTCATTTCAATTGACCCTCCCCACACAAGTCCGTCGCTCATCTCTACCAGGCAAGCTAATTCCCCGAAGGCAGCGAACTCTGCTTCCTTTGAGATGGAATTCACCCCCAGCCACGTTCTGGAGACTCCCTTACGTGCTTCACGGTGGACCCGAGCCGGCTCACCCTCCCCCTTCCCCCTGGGGCGGACAGCCAAACGCCGCCCCCGATCGGGGCTGATGACCAGGGCCGGTCTGGTAGAGACGGGTTTAGAACCACGTCCCTGACAGGCAGCGCACACCATATCGGACCAGCCAAGACATGGTGCGTTAGACCGCTACGCTATCCGCCGTCCCCAATAATTGTCTTTTGCTGTGGAGAGCAGACCATTTTGATTTGACAGGTCAAGTCGGTGATTGTCAGCCCCATTGTGGCTCCAGCCATGCCGGGGGTTTGTGAAACCTCACTGTCCCATCCCGGCACACGGCACACGGCACACAGCACACGGCACACAGCACACGGCACACGGCACACTCACAGCTGTCCTCGGAGCGGTCCAGGTGCGCCTTCCACGTCCCAAACTGGGCCCTCAGGTCGGAGAAGAGGTTGATCTTGAGCCCGTTCCCCAGCTCCTCCCCCGTGGTCAGTCTGATGATGTCCTGGGTGAACGCCGTCAGCTTCTGCACAGCAGAGGATCGAGACTGAACCTCTCACAGGCGTCCCACGCGCTGGCGTGATCCACCGAGCGCGTGATGTAAATATAACAGAGCAGGCTTGCCACTGTGTTGAGGAATGACCGCAGCGAGTTTTTACATTACATTACATTTCAGGCATTTAGCAGATGCTCTTATCCAGAGCGACTTACACAGTTTACATTTCTTTACAATCCATTCATACAGCTGGATATTAACTGAAGCAATTCAGGTTAAGTACCTTGCTCAAGGGTACAACGGCAGTGTCCCACCTGGGGATTGAACCTGCAACCTTAACGTTACAAGCCCAGTTCCCTAACCATTATACCACGCTGCCTGCCTGCCTGTTTTGAACCGAGGAGCTCGACACGACAAGAGACGCAATTAACCCGCCGAGCTAAAGACTCCCTAACTCGGGGAACTAATCACCTTATCTTATCGGCGTCACATTCTGATGGACGTCCCGTAGCAGCACTGAACAAGCCTCAGAGCTAGCTAACCTGCCTCTGAGCACAACCCCCTTATTTTAACCCACACCACACGGCAACTCATTGAACCGGTGACAGTAGTCTCTGTATAATTAGCCTTGTTTGAGCTGAGGACACTCACGTCGATCAGGAAGTCGTTCCTCTCCGTAGGGTCTGTGGGAGGCCCGTCGCCACACCTCTCCAGCTCCGCGCGGGTCTCAGCCAGCTTCGCCTCGATCTGCTCCCCCAGACGAGGGAGGGATCTCTGGACACAGTGAGAACACACCTGAGCAACCAGCTGCCTCGTTTACCACACCGACAGAGACGCCAACACTGGAGTCCTGTAATCAGGGAGGATCTGCCAAGCGCAGCGAGCGGCACACATATTGACTGTATGCGTGTGACAGGGTAGGATGGAGTTTCAAACCGAGGGATCTCGATGTCGACAGAAGAGAGAGATGTAGCCCGCTGAGCTAAAGACTCAAGTCCCTAACTCTGGGAACTAATCACACTCTTATCCACGTCACTTTCTGCAGCGGACGCTCACGCACCAGAGCTCACCAGCCAGCGCTAGCGGGCACACAATAATAACACAAAATAACACACAATAACACACAAGCCCAGGCGGTACAGCACAGGGCCGTGAGGTCGGGTGTGGGGTCGGGAGTTTCCGGGAGCCTCCGGTGAGGGTTGGCATGTCTGCACTGAGAAAACCTGCTGCGGAGTTGACAGGGAGTTGGGACAGGGAGTTGGGACAAGGAGTTGGGACAGGGAGTTGGGACAGGGAGTCGGGACAGGGAGTTGGGACAGGGAGTCGGGACAGGGAGTCGGGACAGGGAGTTGGGACAGGGAGTTGGGACAGGGAGTTGGGACAGGGAGTTGGGACAGGGAACAGAGACTTGACAGGAGCAGAGCCGGCACCACGGTCGGTTTGTTTGAGTAAGAAAGTAATGTACGGCGGAATGTCGCTGGGAGAGCTGGACACAAAGAGTCATTGTGAGAAGTGAGAGCCTGTTGGGTAGGGTGTTATCGCCCCTAGGATGGGGGGAGTGCTCCTCACCTCAATGTGATGGACCAGCTCCAGGGTCAGTTTCTCTGCTAACTTGGGGACGGTGGCAACTCCTTCATCCAGCAGGGCACTGCAGAAAGAGCAACAGAATGAGGGACAATGTCCAACGAGAGAAAGAGCAACAGAATGAGGGACAATGTCCAACGAGACTAGTGTAGTGCTCAACAGTGGGTACACCAGGAACAGGCTGTGAGCTCGAAATAGAGGTGGCAGAAGTCTACGGGCAAAGCCTTCGTCAAGCAGCTTTTCTTACCACTGAAAAGAGCAACAGTACGACAACAGGAACTGAACATGTGTACCACGGGGACTACTGTTCAATCTCCCTCTAGTGGCGGCATGTTGTCACTGCAGGGGCCACTCACTTGGTCAAATGGTAATGGGAAAATGAGGCTTCATATACCCTCGAAGGTGTGCTATCCCACAGCAATATTTCCATTAGTGTAAATGTATGCAACTTTGAACGCTGATTCTCAATTTTGTGCGATGTGAGATGAGATACAAGATAAGATAAGATATACTTTTATTGCCCCCATAGGGAAGCTTAGACTCTGTGTCGCTGCTTTACAAAAACCATGAACATGTATCACATCATACACACATGAGTGCCATCAGTAAAAGTAGGAGCAACAAATTGCACAACCCTCACACACACACACATTGCAGCATCACAAAACTTAATAACTACATAAAACTATACAATAATAATAATACATGTTATTTATAGAGCATTCATTTTACAAAGAAAATCTCAAAGTGCTTTACATGGTACTACATGAGTTGAGTTTGGACAAAAATGTATAATGCACACAGAACATTTTAAAAAACAAATTACACAAAATCTTCCATGACCAGCCAGCAACGTACAATCAATACTATTGAGGTTATTGAAACTTTCCCCTTATAGACTCATACTGCGCTGCTGTGTAAAATGATGGGTGAGGACGTGTCAAATGTAAACTAGCATTGATGTAATGTAGTCAGGCCGTGAGCAGAATCAAGAGCCCTCCCTCCCCGGGTGGCGCTACAGCCAATGAGCCGCCACCCTTCAGCCCTGGCGCTACAGCCAATGACCTGCCACCCTTCAGCCCTGGCGCTAGAGCCAATGAGCTGCCACCCTTCAGCCCTGGCGCTACAGCCAATGAGCCGCCACCCTTCGGCCCTGGCGCTAGAGCCAATGAGCTGCCACCCTTCAGCCCTGGCGCTACAGCCAATGACCTGCCACCCTTCAGCCCTGGCGCTAGAGCCAATGAGCTGCCACCCTTCAGCCCTGGCACTACAGCCAATGACCTGCCACCCTTCAGCCCTGGCGCTAGAGCCAATGACCTGCCACCCTTCGGCCCTGGCGCTAGAGCCAATGACTTGCCACCCTTCAGCCCTGGCGCTAGCCAGTGGGCACATTATACAGCGCATGTCCTGAGTGAACTCAACGTGTAAATTCTGGCTCAGTGACGGACCTGAACTGGGCGTGGTCTTGGAAGAAGGCCTCCTCCTTGTAGGTGGCGTCGCTCAGGGAAACCCTGTCGATGATCTCCTTCTGCCCGCGGCACTTGACGATCATGTAGCCCTTGGTCAGGTGGATGACCTCGTTGTGGACGATGTCCACCACCGTCTCCTCTGTGCCCTTGTCCACCAGGTCCGGCTTGGTCAGGATACCTACCCACATTTGCAAAAGTTTAAATATGCTCAGATTTTTTCCTGTTTTTCATCCAATTTAGTAGCCAATTACACCCTCTATTTATTTCGATTTGCCCTCCCCCACACGAGTCCGCCGCTCGTCTCTACGAGGCAAGCTAATTCCCCGAAGGCAGCAAACTCTGCTTCCTTTGAGACGGAATTCACCCCCACCCACGTTCTAGAGACTCCCTTACGTGCTTCACGGTGGACCTGAGCCGGCTCACCCTCCCCCTCCCCTGGGGCGGACAGACAAACGCCGCCCCCGATCAGGGCTGACGACCAGGGCTGGTCTGGTAGAGACGGGTTTCAAACCACATCCCCAACAGGCAGCGCACACCGTATCAGACCAGCCAAGATGCACCGCTGGACCGCTATGCTATCCGCCGCCCTGAGAGCCAGTTTCATGGGAATTTGAGGGCATCTTACTGTAGATTTTTTATGATGTGCATAAGGTGGCAAAGTCACTCTCCTTTACATAAGATGTGAGGACACTCCAGCTGAAATATTCTTTCAACTAATGACACGGTAACAAGTCTGTCAAGCGTACATAGAGAGTGTGCGCGAAACTGAGGTTTGCAGCTGTTTTACTTGAGAATGTGTAACTTGCGGTGTTGTGATATTTTTGTGTGATTGTTTTATTGTATGTTATGTTATAACATACTCTACTTGCTGTTCTCTTGGCCAGAGCTCCCTTCTAAAAGAGAGACATTTCAGTGGAACTCACCTGCTTAAATAAAGGAGAAATAAATCTAATAAAAATGTGCGAAATCCCTCCGGGTGGAACATACAGTAGCGACCATAGCATCTGTAGCCATGCGATTGATATTCCCCTACCCAGAGTCCTCTCTCCATCAGGGTCCACTTCCTGGGCCATCTGCAGGGCCTCGGTCGTCGCTATGTCAACGTTACACGGCACCACCACCAGGTTGATGGTCTCACGCTTCGTGATGAACTTCCTGATCAGCCTCTTGATCTGAAAAAGATCAAATTGTCTTGCAGTCATCGCACCTTCCCTACGCCTCTCTTATCCGCCTGGTCGCTGGTAGTATTTCCACCGTACAAAATAAACATGAACCTGAAACATGAAAAGTTTGTTTGCGACAATCGTTTTTTTAATTCTTACCCCCAGCCCCTGCACGGCAGCAGTTTGGCTCTGATCACGTGTGTTCTATATTTTGGAGAGGATACCTCTGACGACTCCACAGATACACACACCACACGGCTGATGTGCGCAGGTGTCACAGCTACAGGTAAGGGGGTGGAGCGCTCACCTGCTCCCCGATGTTCTCTGGTTGGCCCTTCACGGCGACTCTGGCGATGCCCGGCAGGTCGATGAGCGTGAGGTCGGGCACGTCGGGGAAGAGATCTCCAGACTGATGAGGTCATCGCTGATCCCCACCCCGACTCCCGCCATCTCGTCCTGAGCTGGAGGGGGGTAGAGAAATCGATACACACACAATGCATCACACTTGCCCTTGATACATGACATCACATTAATTCACACCGCAAATTGCCGAGAATAACACAAAAAAAAGTCAAAAGCCAAATGATCTCCATCGTGGTCCTCTACATGATCACATAAAACGTAATAAATAAATAAATAAATAAATACATCACATAACATTCACATAATTCAAAACATTTTAGGCATTTAGCAAACGCTCTTATCCAGAGCAACTCACACAGTTTACATTTCTTTACATACAATCCATTTATACAGCTGGATATTTTACTGAAGCAATTCAGTACCTTGCCCAAGGGTACAAGGGCAGTTCCCCCACCTGGGAAATGAACCTGCAACCTCTGAGTTACAAACCCAGCTCCCTAACCATTACGCTACACTGCCGCACAGAAGTTTTATTAAAAAAACTGTTATTTCCCTTGATGGCACAAAGAACCTCCCTTAATGATTAAATAACATTCATTATACTTGACTCATAAGCCAAAGTTTCACATTTTTCTTGAAACTGCTCTCCACCTGAATTACGTAATGTAATTGCATTTGGCAGCTTGTTGCATTCTCCTGCACCAGTGTTTTGGAAGGTCTGTTTTGTAGGTTGGCAGCACTGGGACGGGCGGGCATTGAGCTCATGACTCTCACTAATATAGCTAACGGAGCCAGAGAGAGCGCTTGGGGCTGAGGTGTGCACAGTTTCATAAATAAGACCGGTTTTGAGTTGTGCAACTCTTCCTGGGACTCTAAGCCAATTTAGGTGTTTAAAATGACTTTCGTCCAAATGAGTCCTGGGGGTGCAGGGACATGGAGGGTATTTACAGAATCATAAGCAGACTGAACGGGTCAGCAGGATCTACGACAAAGCCTTCATCACCAGCGCCGTGGCGGTGCCGGTCCAATAATGCTGAATAGCATGCTGCATAATTTCTTTACGGAGAATAATGAAACAAACTGAATCAAATTGAAGCTATCCATTTCAATAAAAAGGGCCGTTCAGCAGCATGACAAACTACACTCAACGCCATTGAATGACAACAATTAAAATACATTTTTAAGGTAAAAGTAAACAAATCAAAGAAATCATATCACCACATATTACCAGCATTTCAGCATGACCTCAGTGAGAATTAAAAAATATATATATAGGATTTATATTATTATTATTATTATTATTATATGAATGAGTTATATTACTTGTAGCAATGCTCTAAGACCGCACCATTACATCAACATTTTGGATCTCCCCGCCAAAAATTAAATATGCTGGATTTCATTCTGTTCCCAAGGACTCCATTCATTACTATGGCAGGACGTCTGGTCAAAAAGATGATAATTGAGGATTTGAAACAGAGGCTGCAGTCTCTGGGGAACTAAACACCAGTGCCTGTGGATATTCAGTCTCAGAGCTCAGAGCAATCATTTATATTTTTTTGTTCCACTGAACACATTTTTTGGCTAGCTTTTTTACTAATACACTTTCAAGTTATTCACAGAAAGAAAATCAGGAGTGTTTTCTTTCTGAAGTTATGAGAAAGTGGGAGAGGACTATCTCTACCTCCTCTGATCAACTTCTCCACATCAGCAGGGCCCTCGATATCCTCCTCTCTGTCGCTGTATTTGATTTTCCCGCGCCATGCCTCTTCCTCTTTCAACCTCTTCATCTTCAGCTCCAGAGGACATCTCGTCACAATGCCTGCAGAGAGAGAGAGAAACTGTTCTTCATTTGCTGTTCATTGTTCCAAGGGGGTCCAGACAGGTCTTTCAGGAAATGTTCGTGTGTCAGACAGAAAACAAATTATTGTTAACTGTGATTTGGGCTGTGTAGCAAGGTGGCAGTGGTGGCCACCATGCCAGGTGGTGAGTGGATGAAAGACCAAACAAAATAATTATGGTTTGATAGGCCATGGCCAATTTATTCTCCTTTTACAAAATAATTAAAACTGCTGTCCAAGGCCCTGTAGTCCTCTCCAGGCTGTGGGGGGGAACAGGAGCACCTTACAGCAGCCAAAAGGGAGGAGCAGCCCTCTCCACTCCTCCCTCCACCCCTCAAAGAGGAGGAGCAGCCCTCTCCACTCCTCCCTCCACCCCTCAAAGAGGAGGAGCAGCCCTCTCCACTCCTCAAATGGGACACTGCCGTTGTACCCTTGAGCTAAAGGTACTTAACCTGAATTGCTTCAGTTAATATCCAGCTGTATAAACGGATTGTACAGAAATGTAAACTGTAAGAGCGTCTGCTAAATGCCTAAAATGTAATGTATGTCAAATATTTGGCCTTCCTGGGATTCAAACCAGCAACCCTCCACTTGCCAGCCTGCGTCACTATCCACTGAGCCACTGCCCCCCCCAAGTGTATATATGCGTGTCCATGGACACTCACCACTCCCCCTTTGTGTGTGTGTGTGTGTGTGTGTGTGTAGTGTGTGTGTGTGTGTGTGTGTGTGTGTGTAGTGTGTGTGTGTGTGTGTGTGTTGTGTGTGTTAGTGTGTGTGTGTGTGTGTGTGTGTGTGAGTGTGTGTGTGTGTGTGTGTGTAGGTGTGTGTGTGTGTGTAGGTGTGTGTGTGTGTGTGTGTGTGTGTGTGTGTGTGTGTGTGTTTGTGTGTGTGCGTGTGTGTGTAGTGTGTGTGTGTGTGTGTGTGTGTGTGTGTGTGTGTTAGTGTGTGTTTGTGTGTGTGCGTGTGTGTGTAAGTGTGTGTGTAGGTGTGTGTGTGTGTGTGTGTGTGTGTTAGCGTGTAGGTGTGTGTGTGTGTGTGTGTGTGTGTGTGTGAGTGTGTGTAGGTGTGTGTGTCTCACCGCTCCCCCTGGGCAGCGCCACCCCAGACAGGGCCTCCAGTACGGAGCTCTTGCCAGAGCTCTGGTCTCCGATCACAGCGATGGCCGGCAGAGCCAGGTCCTTCTCCACGCCCAGGGAGCGCAAAGAGTCGATCAGGTCGATGCAGGGCCTCACCTTCTCCTCATAGTGCTGGTTCAGCGTGCTGCTCATCTCGTCTAGCTGATCTGCAGCCTGAGCTTGTGGTATAGGCTGACAGAAGAGGGAGGAAGGAAGCTGGAGTATGCTACAGATTTATAACTGTGTTATTTTTTGTACTTTCCCACATATACGGCTAAACAGGCACTCCTTCATTCTTCAGCAAGATAACGACCCGAAACACACCTTGAAGTGCAAAAACTATCTGGTGAAGGAGGAACATGAAGGACAACTCAAACAGATGACCTGGCCTGCCCAGTGTCCAGGCCTCAATCCCATAGAACTTGTATGAGATGAACTGGGCAGAAGAGGCAAAGCAAAGCAACCCCACAAGTTTCTCTGGGAATTGCTGCAGGAGAGCTGGGAAGACATGTCAGGTGATTTCCTGCTGAAACCGAATGGCCCGTGTTTGTGAGGCTATTCTCAAGGCAAAGGGTGGCTATTCTGACGAATCCAAGATTCAATTTTCAATTCAATTTTCTTGAACATTGCTTTGATGTTCCCTTTGTTTATTGTTACATGTGTTTCTTTTGTCATTTTCAAGTATTTACAGAAGCTTATATGGTGTAAAACATTATGAGATAAACCCAGTTTCCAGCAGGTGTACCCAAACTTTTGACTGGTACTGTATATATACAGCGATACTACAGAAGTGACACTACAGACTTGCTGTTATAATGGCCAAGAGAGGGAAAACTAAGTACTGATAACAGGGGTGTGAATATTTGTGATTCTTGATTTTTATAGGGAAAAAAAATTATAATATTTGCATATATTTGTGAACCGTTTGATTGTGGTTCGTGCTAATGCCATTTCGACTATGGTCGAAAATGTTAATCGTTACAAAGACCTTCCATGAGGCTAATAACTTTGAACAAGAGTTCGTCAAATTATACTTTACCGCAATTAAACTCCTCAGTCTTTGGAGGACCAAAGTGAGCATACCTCCTCTCCAGCGATGCTTCTCAAACCGTTCTTGTTCCGGAGGTGAAGTGTAAACTGTGTAAGTCGCTCTGGATAAGAGCGTCTGCTAAAATGCCTAAAATGTAAAAAATGTCAAATGAAAAGCATGCGTCAGAGTACGCTGTCTTTGCGGGGAGCTTTTTGGGAAACGAAACTGAACGAGTAAGTTTCGGGCTTGGTTTTGGTGCAGTACCTCGGATGCGGTGATCGTCCTGTCAAACCGCATTAAATAATATTTAGCATTAGCATCATGTAGGTTTTTTGTTTTTTAAACACCTATTTCTAGTAGAATGCGCTTAGATACCTACATGGAATTGAATTCCTGTCGTGTTCCTGTCTATGACGAAAAATAAATAGCTAATAATGTTGATATTTAGCAGTTTAGTTAAATAGTTTTGGAGTTGTGTTTGTTTCGCACTATGTGCTTTGCATTTCTAGAGATTGTTCACGATGCAAATCTCACACCCTGCAGTGTTTGCTATCAATTTATGTTTGCAGACAGAAAGTATTTCTGCTTTCGAAGAAATAATAGTTTATTTCAGCAGAATGGAACTGAGGTAGGCCTATACTACAGATTTAAAACTTGGAGGGTGACTCTTTGGGGGGAAAAGTGCGCTTTAAATAGTTTCTTGGTTCTAACCTGTGCTATGTTCTTTTTTGCACTTTTATATAGATATGCATATGATTAACTGTTCATGATTCAAATAATTATGAACAGATGTCTTCGTAGTGGGCAGGGCGGCCGCACAGACGCAGTTGGCTTAGTGCACTGAACAGTGATGGTTGAATATATTTACCGTTACAAAAACAACATTATGCTTAACCTTCCACGAGGCCAATAACTTTGAACAACAGTTCCTCAAATTATACTTTACCGCAATTAAACTCCTCAGTCTTTGTAGGACCAAAGTGAACATACTTCCTCTCCAGCGACGCTTCTCTCGCCGTTCTTGTTCCAGAGGTGAAAAGCAGCCGTAAGAGCACGCTCTTTGCGGGGAGCTTTTTGGAAAACGAAACTTAACGAGATTCGGGTTTGATTTTGGTGCAGGACCTCGGATGCGGAGATCGTCCTGTCAAACCGCATGAATAAATATTTATCATTAGCATCATGTAGGTTTATTTTTTTTAAACAAAGTTTTCAGGTAGAATGCGCTTAGATACCTACGTGGAATTGAATTCCTGTCGTGTTCCTGTCTATGATTAAAAAATAAATGATAATGTTGATATTTACCAATTTAGTTGAATCGTTTTGGAGTTGTGTTTGCCTATCACGTTGATTTGCATTTTTTGAGATTGTTCACGATGCAGATCTCACTCTGCAGTGCACAATGTGTTAATTTATCACCGGACACCCACGACACACGAGGATGAAGTCGGAGTTACGTTGATCGAGTGAATGTTTGTCGTGAGTTAATGAATCACGGGATTCTAAATCGAAATAAAATCTCAAAATATCTCAAAGAGGTCAAATTGGGAGCCGAAAAAAGACCAGAAAAAGGCTAATAAATATGGCTGTGTGTCGGATGGAACTGTAAACTGTGTGGGAGAGTGGGGGTTACATCAATCAGCCTGAATTTCACCCTGATAGTGTTTGTGTGTGTGTGGCATGGAACAATCAGTACACCCTGATAGTGTTTGTGTGTGTGTGGCAGAGTGGGGGTTACATCAATCAGCTTGAATTTCACCCTGATAGTGTTTGTGTACATTTTACATTTTAGGCATTTAGCAGACGCTCTTATCCAGAGCGACTTACACAGTTTACATTTCTTTACATACAATCCATTTATACAGCTGGATATTTTACTGAAGCAATTCAGGTTAAGTACCTTTAGCTCAAGGGTACAACAGCAGTGTTTTGTGTAATGTGTGTATTGTTGCACTAATTTGACACTTGCCTTCTTGGCCAGGTCAGTGTTGTAAATGAGAAATTATTCTCAATCACTTTTACCTGGTTAAAACAAAGTTATGTGTGTGTGTGTGGGTGGGGGGTGGGGAGCGAGGGTTAAGTTCTATAGGAGTTCAGTTCCTCAGATTGAATATTAATATCATTAGAACTGGCTCATTTACTTTCCAGGCTTCTGTAAAACGCCAATAAATCCACAAGCAGGCCAGAATGAGGCCAGCTGACCGTGCGGTGTGGTGAACTCGGTGACTGTCCGCAGGGGACACCTATCACACCTGAACCAGCCGGCCCTGCTGCATCACCTGTGGGTTCGTGTGCAAATGTAGCGGAGCTCTTGAGGCGTGAGTTAAGACGTGCGCTGAATACATGATCAGCAGTTGTTTTTATTTAGTTTCTTCTTCTTTGTCCGTTAAACTAAAGCAGTGCTCCATAAAAGAACATCCTTTATGAAATGAAGTGCTGCATTATCAGCGTTTCACACAACGATATAAAAACAACACAAAAGAATGCAATTTCGATTTTTATTAATATTTCTCTTTATTATGTATTATATTTATATGAATAGCTATGACAATGACATCACGATGGAGGCCAGGTGGAATGAAACCTCGTTTGATTGTGTTGAGAAAGTTTGTGAGGTGGAGAGGGGCGAAAGCTCAGAGAATGGGGAGGAAAGTGTTAGAGCAGAGTTTCAGAGTGGAAGAGGGTGTCGGGGGTAGGAATGCAACATTGCTCTGGTCAACAACGAAACAAGAAGAAAAAACAAAACACAAGAAGATCTCCCGCTGAGTGTGTTAGTGTGTCACCGGCCTTTTCCGGCGGCCTTGTTTTGGCAACAGCCAGGCTAAAACTGTGTTCACTAAGCCCCCTCACGTCTAAGGCACGCCCCCTTCCCTCACCCCGGTGAGCTCACCGCCCTAGTGGATGCAAGCTGCAATCTCCTTGGTGATCTTCTGGGGCACTGGTTTGATCCTGCTGTGGGACAGTCCCATGGGACTGTCGTACTCAAAGTACTCCGTCCCCACAAACACTTTCACTTTGTCTCCGCACACGCTGGCGTCAATTTTGGTGTAGGGCAAGGGAACCTCGCTGATCACAGTGCGTGGGGTGGCGGTGAGGTTAACGCTGAGCATGTTCCCCCCTGCAGGGGGCGACAGAGAGAGAGAGAGTGAGACAGAGAGAGACAGAGAGACAGAGAGAGAGAGAGAGAGAGAGAGAGAGTGACAGAAAGAGAGAGAGAGTGTCAGAGAGAGACAGAGAGAGAGAGAGAGTGAGGGAGTGTGAGGGAGAGATTAAGTGTGAGGAAGAGTGAGAGTGAGAGAGAGGGGAGTGTAAAAGAGAGGGAGAGAGAGGGAGAGAGAGGGAGTGTGAGAGAGAATGACAGAGAGAGAGAGAGAGAAATCCAGAGATAGAGTGACCATGCATATTATTATTTTCTCATCACAGCTATAATAGGTATAAAGGGTGTACTGATCTGAAATGTAAACATCTGTACAAATGTTTTAATGTATTTCTTTTTGCTTTTATGATTATATCACCTATTCATGGCCACCCTATTAAACAGCTTTCAATGGCTGTACATCGAATTACACAAATGACGGTTAATCTGGGTTCTGTTGGCGTGCGGTGGGGGGGGCAGTTGGGCGCATGGAAAACATACGGAAGGAGATATAAACACGAAAGTGTCAACAGCAGCACGTGGAGGCATCGACAAGACACACAGGAGGCAGCAGTGTGGACTGCATAGGTGTGCTCGCTGTAGCTCAGAGCAGGTTCAGAGCAGCTCAGAGCAGGTTAGAGCAGGTCAGAGCAGCTCAGAGCAGCTCAGAGCAGGTCAGAGCAGGTCAGAGCAGGTTAGAGCAGCTCAGAGCAGGTCAGAGCGGGTTAGAGCAGCTCAGAGCAGGTTAGAGCAGCTCAGAGCAGGTCAGAGCGGGTTAGAGCAGCTCAGAGCAGGTTAGAGCAGCTCAGAGCAGGTTAGAGCAGGTTAGAGCAGCTCAGAGCAGGTTAGAGCAGGTTAGAGCAGCTCAGAGCGGGTTAGAGCAGGTGTGACGTTCACTAACGCTGGGTGGGGGGTGAACGAGGAGGACAGGCTCGTCCATTCAGGATGAGAGTGCAGGTGTGCGCAGGTACCTTGTATGATGTGTACAACGTGCTCTTCTTTGCACAGGAAGGCAGCGTCCACCGTGCCCTCGATCCCCAGCTCCTCCTTCAGGCTCTTGGGGTACCCCTCGATCAGAGTGTAGTGCGACTCAGATTTGTAGATGTAAACGTGATCGCCCTGTTAAACAGACAATGGAGGAGGTTTTACCACTGTGATAAATTACACACACACACAGACACACACACACACACACACATATATATACGTACAAACACAAACACAACCAGACACACACACACACACACACACACACAGACACAATAATGCCCACTCACATCCACACACACACACACACACGACTCTAGCCGAACCTTAACAAAGTACAACTTTCTGTCGTATTTGAAGACTGCGTCCACGTCTCCTTCCACCTCCTTCCAGTTGCTGGCGATGGGGAAGGCGTGTATGCCATCCCGGTGGGAGTCCAGGCGGACGTACAGTTTACCTGAGCGACACAGGTGAGTTCACAGTGAGCCACAACAACTGCACACACTGCACCTTTACCACACCTGAACTTTTCAAACTCTTCCAGACTGTCTGGTAGCTGTAAGACCCTCCTCCATAAACATTTATGTGAAAACATCCTAGTGTCTTCTTCTCTCTCGATCTTTCCATTGAGAGAGAGAGAGAGAGAGAGAGAGAGAGAGAGAGAGAGAGAGAGAGAGAGAGAGAGAGAGAGAGGAGAGAGAGAGAGAGAGAGAGAGAGAGAGAGAGAGAGAGAGAGAGAGAGTGAGAGAGAGAGAGAAAGAGACAGAGTGAGGGAGAGAGAGAGAGAGAGAGAGACAGAGAGTGAGTGAGAGAGAGGGAGAAAGAGACAGTGAGAGAGAGAGAGAGACAGAGAGAGAGAAAGAGACAGAGTGAGGGAGAGAGAGAGAGAGAGAGACAGAGAGAGAGAGAGAGAGAGAGAGAGAGAGAGAGAGGGAGAGAGAGAGACAGAGTGAGGGAGAGAGAGAGAGAGACAGAGTGAGGGAGAGAGAGAGAGAGAAAGAGACAGAGTGAGGGAGAGAGAGAGAGAGAGACATAGCGAGAGAGTGAGTGAGAGAGAGGGAGAAAGAGACAGACAGAGAGAGAGAGAGAGAGACATAGCGAGAGAGTGAGTGAGAGAGAGGGAGAAAGAGACAGAGAGAGAGAGTGAGGGAGAGAGAGAGAAAGAGAGAGAGAGAGAGAGAGAGAGAGAGAGAGAGAGAGACATAGCGAGAGAGTGAGTGAGAGAGAGGGAGAAAGAGACAGTGAGAGAGAGAGAGAGAGAGAGAGACAGAGAGAGAGAGAGAGAGTGAGAAAGAGAGAGAGCAGAGGCGACAGCCACTCACCTTTGAAGGCGTAAGACTTCCCCAGCTCATCGGTGACGACAGCGTCCACGCGCGTGTCAGTGCAGTCCAGGTGGACCTTATCTGTGTGCCCTGCAGAAGGACAGCGGCGTTAGCCAGGCCAGGCTCAGAACCTCACAGCGCTATGGGTCTGACTACGTACTCTGATGTGAGAGGCTTTGCTTATAAACCCCTCTGACGAATCATGATCTTGCGTAGGCGGGGCTCCAATTAAAGTCAGCGAATCAGGCCAACAGAACCTAGTTTGAGTGGAAACCATGTCTCACAAACTGTAAGTTCCCTTCACTTCCCAGACCCTCCAGAGATAGATGAGGATAGGTCTGGCAACAGTGCACACATCAGACACAACGACCCACGCACCTGCCGTAGTCACGTTACCGTATGTAAGAAGTTGTGAAAGTTAACGTAATCAAGCACAATGTTAAAAATATCAAGGGAAAAAATGATTCCCTGGCCTCTTAGTCCAGCTGGCTAATCAGTCGAGCTGGCCTACGCTACACAACAGTGCCATTTTAGTCCGCTCACCGAACTCGGCACATTCCATGAAGTATTTGCGGGCATCCTTGGGATAGCTGCCCGTGACAACGCCCGTCAAGGGGTGGAACCTGGTGAAGTTGTGTCCGTGGAAACAGTAGTAGTGCTCCAGCCAGCGGAAGGCCGAGGTGCAGGTGGGCAGGTGAGCCCACTCCTTGTGCTTCACCATCTTGGTCTTGATGTCGTAGTGGTACACCACGTCTCCTGGGAAGCAGGCAGGGGAAAACGCATGGCAATAATCATCATGAAAAATAATCATTCATTTGATTTATAACGCCCTTTTCATTATAAATGTTTTGTTGCCAGTGCAAATACACATCTCATTGTGTGCGTGTGTGTGTGTGTGTGTGTGTGTGTGTGTGTGTGTGTGTGTGTGTGTGTGTGTGTGTGTGTGTGTGTGTGTGTGTGTGTGTGTGTGTGTGAGAACAGCCGTGGCAGGTTGCAACAACGGTGGCAGGGGAACAGACATTTTGCGGTAACATAATCGGAGAAGAAGAAAAAATATATAACGCTACATGGAATCAGACATTTCTATGACAGAATAATTTTCAATGATTTTCACAGTTTTTCCATGGGAAACCCTGCTTATAAGTAAATCTCAAAGTGCTATAAAAGCATAAAACCAAGAAAACAAACATAAAGATGCATAAAAACAGTTCAGAGAAGGTTTGAAAAGGAAGCTTTTTTTAGGTCTGAAATTACCTGTTTTATGACCTGCTTGTAGCTACACTGAAATGAATGTGATGCATGTTGCAAAGTTTTCCCTCCACGTTGTTTAATGTTAAAACAAACTATATACAGTATGTGTATGTGTATGTGTATGTGTGTGTTTGTGTTGTGCTTAGATATTGAGCTCATAAGTATTGAGTGAACCTTATAAGAACATCATTTTTACACAAAAATAAAAGTATTTTATTATTAAAGTAGGCCAGCTGTGTAGCGTAGTGGTTAGGGAACTGGATTTGTAACTCAGAGGTTGCTGGTTCAATTCCCAGGTGGAGGCACTGCCATTGTACCCTTGAGCTAAAGGTACTTAACCTGAATTGCTTCAGTAAAATATCCAGCTGTATAAATGGATTGTATGTAAAAGAAATGTAAACTGTGTTAGTGTCTGCTAAACGCCTACATTTTTTTCAATTAAATAAAAACATTTTGAGACTTCACTTAGACTTGTTTATGACTAGGGACTAGACTTGGACTTGCTGGATGACTCGAGATGACTTGTTTTGAATTTGACTTCATGTAACGACAGTGGGTAGGTTTGCCTCTGCCTGCAGCGAGTTTCAAACCGAGGATGCCAACGCAACAAGAGACACGATTGGCCCGCTGAGCTAAAGACCCGAGTCCCCAGCCAAGGGAACCAATCGCACTCTTGCCTCTTATTCTGTAGCGAACCAAGGGAACCAATCGTACTCTTGCCTCTTATTCTGTAGCGAACCAAGGGAACCAATCGTACTCTTGCCTCTTATTCTGTAGCGAACCAAGGGAACCAATCGTACTCTTGCCTCTTACTCTGTAGCTAACCAAGGGAACCAATCGTACTCTTGCCTCTTATTCTGTAGGGAACCAAGGGAACCAATCGTACTCTTGCCTCTTACTCTGTAGCGAACGCTTGACTCACGAGAGCTCCTCTGCTTCATCGATGCACTTGAGACCTGAAGGTTAAGACTTGAGACTCACCTGTGACTCGCACAACAGTGACTCGGGCACAGCTCGGGCGTACAGCATTTTTGGCGGATGCGGTATTTGCGGTGCGGGTGGGTTGAGTGTTGAGAGTGTGACCTCACCCTTAAAGAAGATGACGCTGTCGCCATGGCACTCCCCGTCGGGACACTCGACCGCTGCGTCCAGGTGGCAGGGGATTCCGGGGAACACATCCGCGATGTCTTTGGGATAGCCTGCCTCCAGGGTGTGGTTGTAGAAGCTGAAGACCTTGTCATCCTGCAACATGAGCGCAAGGGGAAGGGGGTTAGCTGCTGTTTCGGGTCAAAACTTTTGAATCGCGGCCTCCCGCGTGGTCTAGTGGTTTCAACGTCCGACGCTGGCCACAGCGACCAGGGTTCGATTCCCCGTCGTGCCAGAGTCCACTCTGGTTGGGAGTGCCATCGGGGCGGCAATTGGCTGTCCGCCCCAGGGAGGGGGAAGGGAAGCCGACACAGTTTGCTGCGCACAGGAGTGGTTCTGGGGTACCGGAATTACAGTCGACGGCACGACGAGTGTTGTCTCGGAGGAGGCAGCGCTACGCCCTTGTCACTGCCGGTCACAGGACTACGGCAGCAAACTATGAGGAAGGGGGATTGAACTAAGCACATGGGTAATTGGCTACCAAATTGCGAAAAAAAATCATAAAATGTAAAAAAAAACGTTTTAATCGCAACGTTTACTCTAAATTATATATGGTCGTACACATGGTTGATCGGTTAAACAGATATTCATATTTAATATAGCACCATATCTTGTGAATGACTGATAGCAAACAGGAGAATTTTAACTGTGCCAGAGAGAATACTTAAAGGAAGGTGCAAGGGAAAGACGATAAGAGAGAGATAAGCTTCTTTGCTTTTTTAATAGGCTATGTTAAAAAAAAAAAGTATAAAAATGTTTATATCAAAGTGATCAGTATCAGTAAGGTCGTAGCCACCTTAGAGGAACATTCAAAAATCCATGATCTCATGATGTACTACTGACTATAGTGTTGTGTTGTGTTTGGTTCAGCTAGCTGGGGCGTCAAAGGAAGGGTTCTGAACGATGGGTTTTTAATACAAACTAGAAAAGGCTATCTAATGTTAAACCAGTCAGATTGGATGGCCAGCTTTGGAACGAGTAACTAACGCTATCCGTAATGTTTTGTAACGTAGCCTGCCGTAATGTTATTGCCTGCCTTGCAAGATAACTTAGCTAGCTAGCTGCTTATTAAAAACTGAATGATACAAAGTTAATATTAACTGGTTAGCTGTAATAGTGAAGTTAGCTAATGATACTAAGAGCTTTTGGCTACGAAGGGGAATGCACTTATGGAATGTTACAATGATAATGATGATGATGATGATTATCAGCTGATGCTGATATTGTTATATTGTTATATTGTTTTTGTATATGTTGTTGTTACCTGGCAGTACTCTCTTGCGCGTACTATGATTGTTCCTACCATGTATTAATGCACATCTTGTAAGTCGCTCTGGATAAGAGCGTCTGCTAAATGTTTAAAACGTAAATGTAAATGTAGGTTAATCCTGGGTTTACTGCCCTGTGTTGTGTGTACTGCTCTTGTTATTGCCCTGTCTGTCGTCATGTCCTGTATGTTTGGTGACGATCCTAGTTTCCCCTCTGGGAATGGATAAAGTGGGAGGGCGCCAGTACCAGGAAGAAGAAGATGTGGTCATGGTGATCGACGTCGTCTGCGTGGTGCATGCGGAAGGCTGCGTCCACGTGGCCCAGGTGGTGGTGGTCGTCCAGTTCCTTAAAGGAGGCGTTGGAGAGCTGCATATCTCCATGGAAACCCTTCCACAGGTGATCACCTGGAAGAGCACTGGGGTCAGTCACATTCCAGCCCGAGACCGACCACGCTGACTTCATTTCACATGAAGCATGCACAGCATTTAATCATTTATATCAATCGTCATTTATAGACCGAGCCAAGATTTTTATTTTACTTTAAATTGCCCTGCCATGGTGAATGCATGAACGTATTTCACCCTCATATAGACTTTATTTGTGAAGTTCTTTTGAAAGTGCCACTAAATAAAAATACAATAAATACAAATAGATTTTCGTGTGGAAATCGCTTTACACTGAGCAATGTAGAAACAATAGAAGCGTTAAGAAAAACATTTATTAGCGACAATAAAAAGAATGAGTAAAATAACATTTAGTACACAATTACAATGAATTAAAACCCAGGCCAAAAAAAAAAAAAAAAAATATTGGTTTCGTCCAGAGGTGGGCAAGGAGGGCCGGATCCGTTTCTGGATTTCAGGCCAACTTCTGCTCTTAATTATTTAATGAACCCCAATCATTTACATGATCTGACATTTTAGCTACATTTCTTGGTAAGCCCATGAGTGACAGCTGAAGACTGTTCTTGTGTTCCCATATGAGACATGTTACTGTGGTCTAATCTACAAGTGAACCAGCGTTGACGTATCCAACTAATTAGCTAATTGAGCCACAGGGGTAATTGTTAGAAACAAAAACCTGCACACACACCGGCCCTCCAGGACCGGCATTGCCCCCTCCTGGTTACGACTAAAGGCGAAACGCGAACCACACAAATTAAGGTGACGCGGGATCAGCCGGCGGACAGAGTGTGCGGTTCTTACCCTTGAAGAAGAAGGAGTGGCCCTTCTCGTCGGGAGCGATGGCGTCGAACTCGATCCCCTCGCAGCGGTCATGGATGGCGCCGTGGTGCGCCGTGTGCTCGTGCGGGCCCTTGGTGTCATGGTGATCCTTGGTCTCATGGTGATCCTTGGTGTCATGGTGATCCTTGGTCTCATGGTGATCCTTGGTCTCATGGTGATCCTTGGTGTCATGGTGATCACTGATGTTATGGTGATCCTTGGTGTCATGGTGATCACTGATGTTATGGTGATCCTTGGTGTCATGGTGATCACTGATGTCATGGTGATCCTTGGTCTCATGGTGATCCTTGTTCTCATGGTGATCACTGATGTCATGGTGATCACTGATGTCATGGTGATCCTTGTTGTCATGGGCGTCCCCTGTTATAGGGCCAACCAGATTGCAGGGGGAAAAAATCGAGTTGCAAAATTATTTCCGTTCATCAAACGCTCAGAACAATATTTTTTTATGTCGTGTTTTGTTGAAAGCATTTTATCTTCCAGATTGCTAACACTCCAGGGTAATAAGTATATCAACTCATAGTGACTCGAGCAGAGATTGGCTGCTGGATAAAGATATCAGCATTAACCGCATTTTTTTTTCTTCTTCGTATTTTCCTTTATTGCGCAGTTGGGTTTGTGGTTGTCTGTAAATGAGATCGCTGTTCCACAGAAATCAGTGTGAATGTGGATAGGATGTTTAACTCTCACCGGACAGGGTGAGCATTACTTGCTGTGGTGTGGCAGCTCGGATTAAGCATGGCTCACACACTGATTCCAAATCATTCATCGCAGATGTCAAATCTGTAGCGTAATGATGATTTTATAAGCACAGTCTGTGTGCTACCGCATGTGTGAGCGAATCGCTTGTGAGAATTAGCTGGTGAAGCAAAGAGCACTGGCTCCCTCTTGTGGCCAATAGTTTTATGGCAGCAATACCGTTTTTTCCAATCGCTTTGGCACTAGTTTCAGAACCTTGATGTCATTTTTCAAAACTCTAGACACAAAAATCACAACCAATGATCAAAATGCACATTTTTCTCTAACACTTTTTCCAATTTCTTGGATACAATACACATAAACCAAAGATCATTTGTTCATTGAACTAAAATCACCTGTTCAAAATGACACAACTTAACATCAAAGTATAACCATTTCAAAATGCAATTCACACATTACATTTGAGATGACTGTCTATTCATTTCATTACAATGATCTAACTATCAATTGATACAACTGCTCAAAATGACAAGTAACTGTTGCATTACTCTTAAAGCATAGTCTTATGGAAACTGAGGAACAATATCCCATGTTCAGATCATGAAAGTTTCAGGATAACGAGATTGATTGACACCACCATTGACACTAATTCATTACTGATGATTGATTTCACCTTGTGGTGTGGGTATAAATAAGTGGCATCCACAGCAACATAATGATGCAACATGGAGCAAGCAGGTGGGCACCATAGAGGTCAAGCAGCAGGAGGAGGAAGACGTGGTGGTCAAAGGAATGGCAGGGGACAAGCACCCCTTCTGAGAGGTGGCCATGGGCCCCGTTTGAGAGGTGTGGGGGAACGGGGTCGAGGACAAGGCCACGGACCAAGACAGCGGCAGCAACAGCAAAGAGTCTCCAATGAGATCAGAGTCATGGTTGTAGACCATGTCATAAATCATGGCATGACAATGATTGAGGCCGCTAGAATGATTCAACCAAACCTCAGAAGATCAACCGTGGCCTCAATCATCAGAACTTTCCGCCATGAGAACCGGTAAGTCTTCAGCATGCACTACAGTAAACATTACAGTACTGTAGGCTACTCTTAATTGTCAAATGACTGTACACTGCATGCCAATGTGTAGCACAGAGTAGGTAATGTGACTATGAAAATGTGTTCTACAGTATGATGGCATGTTCTTCCTCGAATTCTCCCTACAGAATTGAGACTAGACCCAATAGTGGAGGCAGAGGCAGACTCCTGACTGATGAACAAGAGCGGGCTGTGGTCAACTTGGTTGGCAGAGCTCCTTGTTGCCTTCCTTGATGAGCTAACTAGTCTGTAGAGCTGTTGGTGTGATATGTCATTGTGTGGGACAATGTCAGGTTCCACCATGCTCAACTGGTGCAGGCATGGTTTCAGGCCCATCCACAATTCATCACCGTGTACTTGCCCCCATACTCTCCTTTCCTAAACCCGACTGAGGAATTTTTCTCCACATGGAGGTGGAAAGTGTATGATAGGCGTCCGCATCAACAAGTGACCCTTCTCCAGGCCATGGATGATGCATGCAATGACATCACAGCAGACCAGTGTCAGGCCTGGATTCGCCATGCCCGAAGGTTCTTTCCTAGATGTTTGGCGAATGAAAACATCCATGTTGATGTGGATGAGAACCTGTGGCCAAATCCACAAGACAGCGTTGATGGGAATGATGAGTGA
The DNA here is from genome assembly GCA_029706075.1 of Aldrovandia affinis. Taxonomy (NCBI): domain Eukaryota; kingdom Metazoa; phylum Chordata; class Actinopteri; order Notacanthiformes; family Halosauridae; genus Aldrovandia; species Aldrovandia affinis. Next base: position 912,851 of record JAINUG010000193.1, on the reverse strand, counting down.
TTGATCCTTTGTTTTTCTTTTCTTTTTCTTAGCCAGGTGAGGAACACTGCAGTTTGTTTTGCATAACATTTTTTAATTTATTTGCTAATTTTTGCTTTCATTCAAAGGGAACCCATGTTGTCATTTACAGTTACATTCATCAATACATTTCAGATTTGTTCAATGATTCCACTGCATCTGTGGTGTTCTCTCTACTAGTCCTTTTACAGTGACATTACGTGTAGCACATGATGAAACATGTATCACATATTTTGTACTACAATATTTAATATTTGTACGAACAACTTAACATTGAAACTATCTGTATCTTGTGTGTGGGTGATCTAAAGAAATGTCCCTATGGTATTTCATGATAAATGAGTTTTAACCAATGATTCTGTGAGTGCAAGGTTTCTTTAAAGATATGAATACACAATGCAATGTTTTGAAAGTTGGACAGCCTGTATTACAAGTGGTGACCGTTTTGAGTTTTGTGTTTTGAGTTTTGAAAAATGACATCAAGGTTCTGAAACTAGTGCCAAAGCGATTGGGGAAAAAACTAAAGTGAATTTTCGTTGTTTTACTGCACAAAAGTGACATCTCAGCTGAACACCCCAGCCCTGATATTTAAAAAATGTTTTCCTTAAACATTAAGGATCTTGAAAATAGAGGTTAAATCATTCTTCAAGAGGAAGACTAAATGTGAGTGTGTGAGTTTGTGTGTGTGTGTGTGTGTGAGTATGATGTCAATACTCCTGTCAGGTAGAGACAGCCCTGATCACACTCACCTGGCATCATGGAGGAAAGGTGTCTGTGAAGAGAAGAATAAATAGTTCAGAGTTCTAGAGGTGACGCCACTTCCTGAGCTTGTTGCTTGTGCAGATTACATTATTGCCGAGTGCTGTATTATCTGCCATTTTGTACATGTTTGGTAAAGCAGTACAGGTTAGAAGCTTGCTCAAGGGTGCAAAACCAGCATTTCATCTTGGCTTTGAGGAAAACATAAATACCCACACACCACTGCATTGTTCCCAAAGCAATGTCTAATGAAGCGCGCTAACCAAACTGATCTTCACCAGGTGCCCACATGAAAATGCCAGACCTGATTGAAAACCTGTTTGGAGGACAAAAAATGTTTGTTTCATGAAATGAGCAACCCAGCATTGTGCAGATATCTATCTTCTTTCTGACCTTACCCAGCCCCTATATACCGTAATTATTTGCCTCCATGTCACACAGTTTTATCATACTGTGGGGTCTGAACCTTGTGGCTACAAGGTCAATTTCTTAACCGCAAAGCCTGCAGACGCATTCAAGCAATGCAAGGGTGCCCCCTCGAGGCTGAAGGTGGTACTGCGCCGTGACCCATATACTCTCCCGTCCGTCACGGTACCGCCAAGAAGCTGTCGGACGTAAATCCATGACCTGACCATGTAGAAGGAAATGTATCAACCCTCCTCCATGTTACTGGCCATGCCCTGTCCCCAGCAGCCCACTAACAAACTGGCCACAACGAATAGCTTGTCTGGACATGTAGTGGAGGCTGAGACACTAAGGGTATTCAAGGCCAGGCTCGATCCAGTGTTAGACACTCTAGCCTTTGGGTAAACTAAGCATTGTGAGCAGATTAGTGGTAGGAATGGACGAGCAGTGTTGGGCTGAATGGCCTGTTCTCGTCTTCCCCTTATGTTATGTTATGTTATGTAATAAAGTGCAGCAAGACAAATATGACGACCAGGCCAATCTATGCAGCATAAAAGGCTGCATATCATTATATATTATATGATATTAAAAGGCCTGCATATATTCGATCTCGGGGAGGGGGGGTTGGAGGTTGTGGGAGTAGCACAGGGTTGGCCCCACCGTGTTTATGGGGATTTTGTGCAATTTCTCGAAAAGGCAAAGCCTTCCCATGAGTGGTAAGTTGGAGTCATAGTGGATTGAAAGTGTGAAGTGTATCTTTCATGACAAGTGCACATTTTACATAAGAACATAAGAATGCATAATGATGAGAAGATAATGATAACGATAAGCAGGTCCATTGCCAATCTACATTAGCACAATAAGGCTTGCGTAGAATCCATGTGAACATTACTGAGCTGGGATTCTACACCACCGTTTGTTTCCTCTTCTTACGTGACCATGCACTAAACATTACGCTCTGCAAACGTGCTTATCATGGAGGTAAAATCGAGCTTTTGGGGACGATAAAAGCTTCCGAGTAAAACAAAAACGAATTACAATCATTTCTAATAATAATTTTTCAGTATATGTGGTCCCAATGGGAATTGAACCTACAACCTACGCGTTGCCAACACCATGCTCTACCTACTGAGACACACAGAGCCACATATACACCACCTCTACCTACTGAGCCACACCAGAGCCACATATACACCACCTCTACCTACTGAGCCACACAGAACCACATATACACCACCTCTACCTACTGAGACACACAGAACCACATATACACCACCTCTACCTACTGAGACACACAGAACCACATATACACCACCTCTACCTACTGAGACACACAGAACCACATATACACCACCTCTACCTACTGAGACACACAGAACCACATATACACCACCTCTACCTACTGAGACACACAGAACCACATATACACCACCTCTACCTACTGAGACACACAGAACCACATATACACCACCTCTACCTACTGAGACACACAGAACCACATATACACACCACCTCTACCTACTGAGACACACAGAACCACATATACTGAGACACACAGAACCACATATACACCACCTCTACCTACTGAGACACAGAGAACCACATATACACCACCTCTACCTACTGAGACACACAGAACCACATATACACCACCTCTACCTACTGAGACACACAGAACCACATATACACCACCTCTACCTACTGAGACACACAGAGCCACATATACACCACCTCTACCTACTGAGACACACAGAACCACATATACACCACCTCTACCTACTGAGACACACAGAACCACATATACACCACCTCTACCTACTGAGACACACAGAACCATTGTTATTATTATTATTTATTATTATCATTATTAATACTGTTGGAGATGTGGTGATACTCACGGTGGTGCGGCCTGGCTGAGCACCAGGCACAGGAACAGGCACAGTGTTTGGGTGAGCAGCCCCATGCTGAGCAGTCCTCTGGGTCTGAGAGAAGGGGAGAGAAGGAGAGGTGTCTGGGCTGGAGCCCGATGGGACCTTTATACCAGAGCCCTGAGTGGGTGGCATGTCGTAGGCAACAGAGGACCTGGCTTGACCTGCAAGCACCTTCTCCCACATTCTGCTCTGAGCAGCGGTGAACCTCGGCACCTTTCCAGAGGGGTGACGGGGGGGTTACAGCTAAGAGCTGTTTGCACAGAGCGAGTGTGCATTTTACATTCACATTTTAGGCATTTAGCTGATGCTCTTATCCAGAGCGACTTACACAGTTTACATTTGACATATAATACATTTATACAGCTGGATATTTTACTGAAGCAATTCAGGTTAAGTACCTTTAGCTCAAGGGTACAATGGCAGTGTCCCACCTGGGAATCGAACCTGCAACCTCTGAGTTACAAGCCCAGTTCCTTAACCATTATGCTAACACTGCGTTGGTTTGTGAGGGTTGGAGCAAATCTGCCACCGTTGCACACACAAAAAAAGTCAAGATAATCAGCTCCACCCTCTGTCGAAAACTAGGCATCCATCATCATCTTTGAACAGATGTACAATTGTAAGTTTGTGTTGTTTTGAAATGTATCACAAACCGATTCCCTTTGAGCCAAAGATTTGAGCCAAAGCTTCTTAATCTCAAACCCCCTGCGGGGAAATGTTCACCTGCGAGCTGAGCGTCCCTGTCTCAGCCAGATGGTGAAACGCTGATATCTTTATTTTTTGGGAGCTCCCAGCACCAATCTCTGCTCGAGTCACTTTGAGTTTATACACTTATTACCCTGGAGTGTTGGCAATCTGGAAGATAAAATGCTTTCAACAAAACACAACATAAAAGCTATCGTTCTGAGTGTTGATGAACAGAAAATAATTTTGCAACTCAAATTCTTTGCAGACTGCTGTAAAACTAACTGCAGCTTTACACATTTGCAGAACCAGGTAAATACAACACATTTCACAAGGGTCTGGATCTGTCTGATTCAGCTTCTGTCTGTTGCAATGTGTACTAAACCCCCTCAATGTTGCATCACAATGTAAGGTTTGTGGTCAGCCTGACAGGTGATTCTTGTCTCAGTGTTGCCTGGTTACCAGGCCCTGGACCCTGCACAGGTGACTCACCTGAGGTGAGGATAAGCAGGGGTCCCCAGAGGGACGTTCCCACTGTTTAAGGTGCGTGACTTACATGCCCTCTGGATTGTCTTTTTCTCCGGCCTCTTGTGCTTCTACATTTATTTATATTTTTTTGTGTCTGACTTTTATATACTTATGATTGATTGATAATACAATTTAAAATAAAAACTCTTTGCTTTTTTCTTCACAAACATAGTTTAGCAAGTTATGTAAGCACCAAAATGGAAAAAAAAACGTTTGACATTTATTTGTCAAATTCAAAGTCAAGAAGAAATTTTGCTTCAATTCACATCCAGATCACAACAGCAATGGTGCTTTGTCTTTAACATTATGCATGAAAGCCTTTACAAGGCACAAGTGCAATAATAATGAGTAGTGTCAATAAAATAACAAAATGTTAAATGTTACTGTTCCTCAAAGGCAGGAGACAAAATGGCAGAAGGGTTTTATCTGAGAATCTGAGCCTCACTAGAGCGGCAGTGTTAGTATAATTAGTTAAAGGAACTGGGCTTGCTGGTTCGATTCCCATGCGGGAGCACTGCCGTTGTACCCTTGAGCTAAAGGTACTTAACCTGAATTGCTGCAGTAAAATACCCAGCTGTATAAATGGATTGTATGTAAAGAAATGTAAACTGTGTAAAACTCTCTGGATAAGAGCGTCTAAATGCCTGTAATGTAACGTAATTTAATGTAATGTAATGTAATGTACTATTATCAGAAGCTGAGTTGAACTTTGGAGTCAATGGATAAGACATGATTGGGAAACAGATGTCAAATGTCAATGCCACTACAGTGTCAATATCAGGAGTGGAACACAGGGTAAAAAACCCCAGTGCTGCATATCATTTACAACAGTATGAATATGACGTAGGGAACTTTCCTGCGAAACCTTGTGTCATTGTACAGCCGCCTTGTACAAACACGTGGATTTCATATTTAAACGTTTTATGCATATGATTTCTAAGACTTTCATATTTGCACAATTTTGTGCAACTTCTGCTTTGAATGCGATTGATAATCAAGACCTCCATCTGTCGTCTTATTTGCCTAAATGAGTCATGTGTCACCGTAGGCTGGGCGGCGCCCACGCAGCACAGCGCAGTTGTGTTTCCTTAACCCATCTTTCCCCAGAGCGCAAACTCACTGCTGCCTTGTTATATGCACTGGTGTTATACGCACTGGTGTTATATGCACTGGTGTTATACGCACTGGTGTTATACGCACTGGTGTTATACGCACTGGTGTTATACGCACTGGTGTTATACTTGGTGTTATACGCACTGGTGTTATATGCACTGGTGTTATACGCACTGGTGTTATAACTGGTGTTATATGCACTGGTGTTATACTGTTATACTGTTATACGCCTGGTGTTATACGCACTGGTGTTATATGCACTGGTGTTATATGCACTGGTGTTATACACACTGGTGTTATATGCACTGGTGTTATACGCACTGGTGTTATACGCACTGGTGTTATACGCACTGGTGTTATATGCACTGGTGTTATATGCACTGGTGTTATATGCACTGGTGTTTCTCTATTTCCACCTCCTGTTGAATGCTGTTTCTGGTAAACATGTCCCCCTGTGTGACAGTGTCAGACAAGAGCAGGGACAGACAGTTTAGGTATTTCAGACAAGCTGCCTGAATTGACTCTGATTTCACACTGACTTGGGGGGGATTTAAGAGCCAGATGGCATTTTGTTAATTATTTACTCAATTTTAATACCTTTTTATTGCTTAAAATTGAAGGGAAAAACCACACACACCAATCCCAGTGCCATTCACTCGTTTAACGTGGACTCGATGGACTCTTTAGCTAGAGGGACTTGCTGCTGAGCATATTTGTGTTTCCTTAAAGATTAGATTGCTGTAAAAGGTTTTTTTGTTCTTGTTTTGGTTTTTTTTTTTTTATACCTGTTCCAACATGAGGGTCATTGAGTGAACTTGAGAAACTAGCTTATATTATATTATATAATGTTGAGCAGCACATGCACACACACACACACACATACGCACACACACACATACGCACACACACACATGCACACACACACACACACACACACACACACACACACACACACACATTATTATCAAATACACACAGAAGAGCAAATTAACCCAATCATCTTGGTCAATACCATCAATTGCATGACTTTTTAAATGACTAACCTTTTCTCTCTCTGTGTTACAGGTATGGTGTGCAGCTGCCAACAATGATGTCTATTACTGTATTACTGCACTGATCTCCTGCGTGGACTATGATTGTTCCTAGCATGTATTAATGCACATCTTGTAAGTCTCTCTGGATAAGAGCGTCTGCTAAATGCTTAAAATGTCATTGATGATTCGTTCCAGAAGAGTATCAAGAGAAGGGGAATTCAAGGTCATCCCAAGTTTGAACACTGTCTGGCCCGGAGTTCTAACCCAGATTCATTTAATCAATAATTTTGCCAATATGGGGGCAGCTGGCAGGTCGGTTGTTGAGAAGTATAATATTTGCTCATGCAGCAGCCTGCCAGCCCTGGCGGCGCTCCGATCTGCACTCACATGCACTGCACAGCTATGGTTCAGGTTCACTATTTATTTAAATAAAAGATTCTATTTCAGATTTTATCCTACTTTCTTCCAATTTAGTAGCCAATTACACCCTCTCTTTTCATGTCAATCCCCCCTTCCAAGCCATGTGATTCTGTGTGGCTCAGTAGGTAGAGGTGGTGTATATGTGGCTCTGTGTGTCTCAGTAGGTAGAGGTGGTGTATATGTGGTTCTGTGTGTCTCAGTAGGTAGAGGTGGTGTATATGTGGTTCTGTGTGTCTCAGTAGGTAGAGGTGGTGTATATGTGGTTCTGTGTGTCTCAGTAGGTAGAGGTGGTGTATATGTGGTTCTGTGTGTCTCAGTAGGTAGAGGTGGTGTATATGTGGTTCTGTGTGTCTCAGTAGGTAGAGGTGGTGTATATGTGGTTCTGTGTGTCTCAGTAGGTAGAGGTGGTGTATATGTGGTTCTGTGTGTCTCAGTAGGTAGAGGTGGTGTATATGTGGTTCTGTGTGTCTCAGTAGGTAGAGGTGGTGTATATGTGGTTCTGTGTGTCTCAGTAGGCAGAGGTGGTGTATATGTGGTTCTGTGTGTCTCAGTAGGTAGAGCACGGCGCTGACAATGTTTGGGTTGTAAGTTCGATTCCCACTGGGACCACATATACTGAAAAATGTATGCATTCACTACTGTAAGTCGCTTTGGATAAAAGCGTCTGCTAAACGGTATACCCAGGATCATTCAGGAGCATCTTAATTGTCTGATCTCTGCAGAACGTAGGCAGTTCCGATCTCTGAAGATGGTAGCAGGCAAGGCTGCTTCAATGTTAAACGCAAACCTCTGAAATTAGGACGGCACATATGTGCGCTTAAAATGGGTGAGAGAGGAGCAGAGGGCTTCACGTCCTGACATTTGGGTGCTGTCAGAAGTACTTGTCCTGTCTGTCCTGACCCCTCGGTGGTGGAATGATCTTATGCACCTGGTCAGGACCACAGAATCACTGGCCATCTTCCACAAGAGACTCAAAACCCACCTCTTCAGACTCCACTACCACTGACTCTGTACATTTGACTCATTGTCATCACCACTGCTTTCATGTTTAATACTGCTTTTCATAGTATGTATCTATGATGATGACTGTACAAAAAAAAAATAATAATAAAAAATCCTCTAACTTTTCCTTCCCAGTGTTACAGGTACGGTGTGCAGCTACCAACAATGGGGTCTATCGCTGTATTACTGCACTGATCTCTTGTGCAGACTATGATTGGTCTTACCATGTATTAATGCACATCTTGTAAGTTGCTCTGGATAAGAGTGTCTGCTAAATGCCTAAATGTCATGTACATGTATGTCCTTGTCGTCTCCCAAAACGTGGGCTTCAGGACCACGGATAGCGGCCTGGCAAGTGCAGTCTCGGAGGAGGCGATGCTTCGCCTTCGTCACTACCGGTCACAGGGCTACGGCAGCGAACTCACATTACTAGGGGGGAATTTACTTGAGACCAACGGGTGTAATTGGCTACCAAATTGTGAGAAAATGGGATAAAATCAGAACAAAATTTTAAAAAGAAATGTAAAAAAAGAATAACAAAAGTAAGAACAGACTCTTTCCTTGTTCAAAATAACAAACCGTTAAAAAAGCTCATCCCTTATGCTTTATCAGTTTTTTATGAAACATCTGGAATAATGATATTCACAGAGAGAAACAATAGCGAAATGGTGTCAGCAGGGGCGCGTGTGGGTGGCCAGTGCAGGGGATCTGTGCGAGAGGAGAGAAGGTGTCCTTTTAATAATAGTACAATCGAAAGGATGCAGAGACTACAGTACAAAGCAGGAAACTGAAATTCGACTAGCATCATTTTCCTAATTTCCCCATTCACCAAATAGCCTACATTGTTATGGAAAAAAGTAAGTGCCCCCCCACCTTTGGCTAATTTCTTGTTTTGGTGGGGGGGGGGTAAATGTTGAATCAAAGGGACATTTAAAAAAGGTGATGTGATACAGCAAAGAACACAAACAGTTACAGCTTTTCCATGATCTAGAGCCAGTCATCAGACATCGAATACCCCTGTGGGGGGAAGGAAAGTGCGCCCCTAGCGTCAGTAACTGGTAACAGCTGTTTTAGTGGCGATTACTTTGTCGAAATGTTGTCACCCGTGGGCCTGGAGAGCCACAGGGGAGGGCCCAGCGAGGAAACCTGAAGCTAAAAATGGGTGGATGTGCAATATGTTATCCGGTAGCTCTAAGTATGGTGGTGCAATAGTTTTTTTTAAACAATATATGATTTTTTCAGGGCAGGTGGGAGGAAGCCATCGCTCCATCTGGCTCTTCCCGCTTTTATGGGACTTTTCCTGTCCTGCAGGCAAACGGCCTAAAGCGAGACCGTGACAGAACGTCCGTGTCCTGCACAATAAGGAAACGGATATCGATATCCCAGACTGCAGCCTCGTCTCGTGGACCTTGTATCGACTTTCCTTTATAATTCACACTATCAATAATAAAATACATCATCATCATCATCTTCAGCGCATCGCTTATTTCAAGGAACCTCTTAACTGGCACGCGATTATTCTGTGATAGACCAGATTTGCATTATCCAAATTCATCCGTTAGGGCTTTCATTCAAATTAGGACTGAACATTATTATGTAATTATGTGGGGGGGAAAGCACAGTCTATGATAGTTCACATTTTTTGCATTCCTCCGGTAAAATGTCAAGATTGTGGGCTTGCTTTGAGCGTTGGGGGAAAAACATCGTTTTACTACTACCTCCAGTTCAAAACGTGTGCCTCCATCGGATGCAGCCGGCTTCTTAAGCAGGGAGCGTCTTATTATTATTATTATTATTATTATTCCCATTGGAAACTTTGAAGATTGTAGCTGACGCGTCTCAAACTGACGTCTGTGATCAAACGTGGCCGCTCTGACTCTGAATGGAGAGGATATGTGTCGGCAGGGAGAGAGCAGCCACTTCCGTGCGTCGGTGAAAAGGCGAGTCTTCGCCAAACGGGTTGTCTCACGCGTGGAAGTAATCTGTGGCTCTATTTTAACCCTCCGAGGACCGGGCCCACTGGAAGCAACCTCGGGATTTCCTGTGGTGGATCTGCGGGGAAATGCCGCTGTACATTGCGGGCACGGCCGTGCGGAACTCGCTAAATGTAAGTATGTTTGTCTGAGCCTGTTGAAATCAGAGCTAGTTAGCGCGGTGCTTCGTTGCGATCGCAAAAAGAATTCCGATGTGCAGGGACACAAAGCGACACTACAGCCAAGTGCGTGGGGATGCAGGCTCGCGCCGGAAACTGCCTAAAGATCTCTACATCCTCACGCGCGCACAGCCCATTTAAACGTCGCCCCCCAAGACTGCTCCGGCACCTGTAGCCTGCTCGGAGGGGACTTCACCGAAGTTCGGTGGCAAGATAGCGAGCCAGCAGCCAGCCGTACAGGGACATCTCCATCTGCTGTGGCGGATCACACCGGGAGTGTGCGGGTTCGCTTCACGGATCATAAT
>JAINUG010000193.1:890000-897500 GCA_029706075.1 Aldrovandia affinis | reverse complement strand
TTCAGGAAACCCCCCCCCCCAGCACACAGGCTCTTCCTGCTGGTGGACTCGTTGGACTCGGGGTTCGAGAGTGGGGGGGGCGGAGAGGAGGGGGGGAAGGAGCAGCTGCATCGCGGAGCTGCTCTCCAGCCACCAGCACCTCTTCCCGGACTGGCTGCTGCTCGTCTGCTCTGTCCGGCGCCAGAACCGGGCTGTGTGCCGAATGTTCTCAGGTATGACCCGAATCACCACAGCCCTCACGCGCCATTCAGAACCGGGGGGGGGGGGCAATTCCGGGCCTGGAGGGTGTGTGCAGGCTTTTGTTTCTACCAATTACCCCTGTGGCTCAACTAGCTAATTAGCTGTACGCATTAATGCCGGTTCACTCTCAGATTAGATTACAGTCAACACTTCATACAGGGACACAAGAACAGTCTTCAGCTGCCACTCATGAGCTTAACAGAAAACTGAGCTAAAATGTCAGATCACGTAAATTATTGCGGCTAATTAAATAATTATGAGCATAAGTTGTTCTGTGTGTCTCAGTAGGTAGAGGTGGTGTATATGTGGTTCTGTGTGTCTCAGTAGGTCGAGCAGTAGGTAGAGGTGGTGTATATGTGGTTCTGTGTGTCTCAGTAGGTAAAGGTGGTGTATATGTGGTTATGTGTGTCTCAGTAGGTAGAGGTGGTGTATATGTGGTTCTGTGTGTCTCAGTAGGTAGAGGTGGTGTATATGTGGTTCTGTGTGTCTCAGTAGGTAGAGGTGGTGTATATGTGGTTCTGTGTGTCTCAGTAGGTAGAGGTGGTGTATATGTGGTTCTGTGTGTCTCAATAGGTAGAGGTGGTGTATATGTGGTTCTGTGTGTCTCAGTAGGTAGAGGTGGTGTATATGTGGTTCTGTGTGTCTCAGTAGGTAGAGCACGACACTGACAACACTTGTGGGTTAGGTTGTGGGTTCAATTCCCACTGGGGCCACATATACTGAAAAATGTATGCATTCACTACTGTGAGTCTCTTTGGATAAAAGCGTCTGCTATATGGCGTGTATAATAACAGCCTGTGGTTTTGTGGGAGTGCAGATCTCTCCGGCCCTTCCTCTCCTCGCCTGTGCATTGCATCCCTGAATGCTCGTTTTTCTGCTGCTGTTTTCTGCTGCCCACGTGGGACAGAATTAACATGTTTGGTTTAAACATCCCACGCAGCCGGGAGGATGGAGATCAGGTGCCATCTGGGGCTTTGGATTCTTCTGAAGGGGCCGTCTGATGACTCCACATTAAAGTGTACCCCACGGGGTTCAGAGTGCTAGGCAAGGAGAGTGTGAACGGGGCCAGAGCAAGGTTACGGGGAAGCGATACTGGTTTACCTTTAAAGGCATGAAGTCATTCTGTGAATGGGATGAAGTCGCGCTGCCCTGCGCTGATCTAATCTAACCGAGTGGAGATGTTTGTGGCGGAAGCCATGTGGCGCTCTGTCGCGTCTGCGTTATTTCCTGCCGTTCCTCGCGTAATCCCGTTACTGTGATTACAGTCTCAATCGTGCTCCTTCCTCCCCCTCCTCCTCTTTGTCCTCCAGCGCTCTCGTTATTTGTTGTCGTATTTCGGTTGGTTGTGTTGCTGGCACTAACCTGCGTATACGGTGCATCTCCTCCTATCCCTTCTCTTCTCCTCTCTTCCCTGTACTGATTCTCTCTCTCTCCCTCTCTCTCTCTCTCTCTCTCCCTCTCCCTCTCCCTCTCTCTCTCTCCTCCTCTCCTCGCCTTCTCTCTTCTACTCTACTCTTTCATCTCCCCTCCTAATATATATATTTATATACAGTATATGCCATTTATCAGATGCTTTTACATTTTTCAGTATATGTGGCCCCAGTGGGAATCGAACCCACATCCTAAGCGTTGTCACCACCTCTACCGACTGAGACACACAGAACCACATATACACCACCTCTACCTACTGAGACACACAGAACCACATATACACCACCTCTACCGACTGAGACACACAGAACCACATATACACCACCTCTACCTACTGAGACACACAGAGCCACATATACACCACCTCTACCTACTGAGCCACACAGAACCACATATACACCACCTCTACCTACTGAGACACACAGAACCACATATACACCACCTCTACCTACTGAGACACACAGAACCACATATACACCACCTCTACCTACTGAGACACACAGAACCACATATACACCACCTCTACCTACTGAGACACACAGAACCACATATACACCACCTCTACCTACTGAGACACACAGAAGCACATATACACCACCTCTACCTACTGAGACACACAGAACCACATATACACCACCTCTACCTACTGAGACACACAGAACCACATATACACCACCTCTACCTACTGAGTCACACAGAACCACATATACACCACCTCTACCTACTGAGACACACAGAACCACATATACACCACCTCTACCTACTGAGACACACAGAACCACATATACACCACCTCTACCTACTGAGACACACAGAAGCACATATACACCACCTCTACCTACTGAGACACACAGTACCTACTGACACACACAGAAGCACATATACACCACCTCTACCTACTGAGACACACAGAACCACATATACACCACCTCTCCTCCCCCTCCCCTCTCTAACCCCTCTCTCTCCTCTGCGTCAGGGTTTCGTAAGCTGGCGCTGGATGACCTGCGGAAGGCGTGGGCGGTGCGCGACGTGCAGCAGTACATCCTGCGGCGGCTCGACCAGGAGGGGGCGCTGCGGAGCCAGCTCACGCCCGAGACGGCCGAGATGCTCAACCTGCTGCACATCAAGAGCGGCGGCTGCTTCCTGTTCCTGGAGCGCGTGCTGGACGGCGTGGGGCGGGGCCTGGTGGCGGTGCGTGAGATCCGGCACATCCCCGGCACGCTGAACGGCCTGTACCTGTGGCTGTGCCAGCGGCTGTTCCCCAAGCGGCTGTTCGCCCGCGTGCGCCCGCTCCTGAACGCCCTGCTGGCCTCTCCGCGCCCCCTCGCCCCCGCGCTGCTGTTCCGCGCCGTGTGGACGCGCGAGCCCGCGCTGGAGCCCGCAGAGTTCGCCCGCAGACTCGACGCCCTGGCGCCGCTGCTGACGGAGGGCGAGGGCGGGGCGCGCTTCCTGTTCCACGCCAGCTTCGCCGAGTGGCTGACGGACGTGAAGTACTGCACGCAGAGGTACCTGTGCAGCGCGGCCGAGGGCCACAGCATGCTGGCCATGTCCCTGAGCCTGCGGGCCCCGCGACTGGGCACGGAGGAGACCTGCCAGCTGGCCAATCACCTGCTCCGCTCGGGCGTGCACGCCTCCGACCCCGCCCTGCTGGCGCTGTGGATGGTGTGGGCCGGCGTTCCCGCCCTGGCCACGCCCCCCTCCTGCCCCCCCGTCCTGGTGCGGCCCGACGCGTTCCGGCTGCTGCAGAAGAGCGGGGCGCTGTCTCCGGCCTGCGGGGTGCACTGTGTGGAGGGCGGGGGCCCGGGGGGGGCCCTGGGGGGGGCCCTGGAGGGGGCGGAGTCTGTGCAGCTGCTGCTGGACTCGGGGGCGAGCGTGAACCGGGCCGACCCGCGGGACGGGCGCACCCTGCTGGCGGGCGCGGCTCACGCAGGGGCCACCGCGGCGGTGGAGGTGCTGCTGTCCCGCGGGGCGGACCCAGAGCTGCAGGACGGGCAGGGACAGAGCGCGCTCACGCTCGCGGTGCGGCAGGGCCACCTGGGGGTGGTGCGGGCGCTGCTGGACTGGGCGGGGCGGGGAGGGCGCCCCCGGGGCCATGCTGGAACACGCGGACGCAGAGGGCTGGACCCCGCTGAGGCTGGCGGCCTGGGGGCCACGGGGGCGGTGGAGCTGCTGCTGGAGGCGGGGCCGAGGTGGACCAGAGCGACGGAGAGGGCAGGACCGCTGCGGGCAGCGGCCTGGGCGGGGCACGAGGAGATCGTGAGCGCGCTGCTGGCGCACGGAGCCCAGCCGGACCGCGCTGACCGCGAGGGACGCACGCCGCTCATCGCCGCGGCCTACATGGGCCACCGGGGGGCGCTGGAGGCCCTGCTGGAGCGCGGGGCGAGCGTGGACCTGCGGGACGCGGGGGGCAGGACGGCGCTCTCGGTGGCGTGCGGGGCGGGCCGGGCCGAGGTGGTGGGGGCGCTGCTGGACCGGGGGGCGAACCCTAACCAGCGGGACGGAGACGGCCTGAGCCCCCTGCTGCTGGCGGCCTACGAGGGCCAGGCCGACGTGATGGAGCTGCTGCTGGAGGCGGGGGCCGACGTGGACCAGAGCTCCGCCCCGGGCCCGGCCCCCGGCGCCCTCACGCCCCTGCTGGCAGCCGCCTCCATGGGCCACGGGCCCGCGGTCAGCACGGCGCTGTTCTGGGGCGCGGCGGCCGACGCCATCGACGGGGAGGGCCGCACGGCGCTGAGTCTGGCCGCGGGCCGCGGGAGCGTGGGCGTGGTGCGGGCCCTGCTGGACCGCGGGCTGGACGAGAGCCACCGCGACGACCTGGGCTGGACGCCGCTGCACGCAGGGGCCTGGGGGCCACCGGGCCGTGTGCGCCGCGCTGACGGAGGGGAGGGCCGGCGTGGGCCAGCCGGACGCTGAGGGCCGCACCCCGCTCATCCTGGCGGCCCAGGAGGGCCACTGCGGGACGGCCCGCCTCTTGCTGGAGCGCCGCTCGCCCCTGGAGCACCGCGCCTACGACGGGCGCTCTGCGCTCTGCGCGGCTGCGCTGGGGGCACCGCGAGGTCGCCCAGCTGCTGATGCGCCGCGGGGCCGATACGGACGCGCGCGACGCCGAGGGGAGGCCGCTGCTCTACCTGCTGGTCCTGGAGGGCCGGCTGGACATGGCCGCCCTGCTGATGGAGCGCGGCGGAGTGCCGCTGGAGTCGCGCGACGCTGAGGGCCGCACCGCGCTGCACGTGGCGGCCTGGCAGGGGGACCTGGGGGCCGTGGGGCTGCTGCTGGGCCGCGGGGCCGACCCCGACGCGCGCGACGCAGAGGGGAGGCCCCCCCTGCACTCCGCGGCCTGGAGGGGCCACGCGCCCGCCGCCCGCCTGCTGCTGGAGTCCGGGGGCGCGGCCGTGGACCTGGCCTGCCGCCAGCAGGGGGCGACAGCGCTGTGCATCGCGGCGCAGGAGGGCCACGCGGACGTGGTGGCCGTGCTGATGGACAGAGGGGCGGAGCCCGGACACACGGACCGCTACGGGCGGAGCCCCGCCACGGTGGCGCGGAAGAGGGGCCACGCCCACATCCTCGCGCTGCTGGAGAGATGCGGGGCCAACGTGGGGCCCGCCTCCCCCCCTCCTCCTCCACCCTTTCAGACCTCCACCCTCAAAACCCCATCCTCCGCCAGCTCCGGGAGCTCCACGGCCCCGCCCCCGCCCCCGCCCCCGCCACCGCCCTTCTGCCCCTCCCTCTCGCTCTCCCCCTCCCCCTCCTCCACGGCCGCGCGCCTCCGCTCCGCCCACAGCTCCACCCAGTCCTCCACCTGCCACTCGCTGGCCACGGTGCAGACCGCTCCGGCCGACAGCCTGAGCTTCACACAGCTGATCCAGCAGCACTCCCTCCCCCGGCCCCGAACGCGGCCCCCGGCCCCCCCCTCGCCCGGCTCCGCCTCCAGCAGCGACCGCAAGCCCCGCCCCCAGCCCGGCTCCTCCCGGCCCCCCCCCGAGGGCGGGGGCTGGCCCCTGAAGCAGCCCAGGAGCCCGGACGCAAAGAGCGCCGCCCTGGAGAGAGAGGAGGAGAAGAGGCAGGGCCGCTGGAACTCCGTCATGGCGTCTCTGGGGGTGACCCCCGGACAGGACTGCCCCCCCAGAGACGGCGCCCTGCCCGGGTACCCCGTGGCCCACAGAGGGCTCCGGGAGGGGCCTCGGAAGAGCTCGCTGTCCCCCTTCCCCTCGCCCACTGCCTTCTCCCCCGACCCCGCCATGCCCCTGACCACCACCGACCCACACCTGCACCTGAAGCAGGCCATCAAGCTGCAGTTCGAGGGGCCGACCAGCGCCGACATCTACAAACGGGAAACTCCGCTCTGAGGTGAGAGCAACAGCGTTCAGTATGTTCGATGTTCAGTGTCTCTAAACGGGGCTTGCGGATAGCGTAGCGGTCTAACGCATCGTATCTTGGCTGGTCTGATACGATGTGCGCTGCCTGTCAGGGATGCGGTTCTAAACCCGTCTCTACCAGACCGGCCCTGGTCATCAGCCCCGATCGGGGGATGGCATTTGGCTGTCCGCCCCAGGGGGAGGGGGAGGGTGAGCCGGCTCGGGTTCGTCGAGGAGCAGGAAGGGCGTCCGTTGTCGGGTTCTGTCTCGTTACCCAGAGGACGGGCGGCGGACTCATGGGGGAGGGGTGAATTGAGATAAATAGAGGGTGTAATTGGCAACCAAATTGGGAGAAAAACTGGGAAAATTTTGAAATGATACATTACATTTTTTTAAATATTTCTAAATAATTTGTCTGTGTATCTCATTACAAATACAATATTATATATTTCTGCTCAGTAAAAAAAAAAGCTTTTCCTTTGAAAGCTGTCGAACAAGAAACACAAATCCTACACGAGAGTGCACTCGCAGGCCTGAAACAGACACGGAAAGCAGCGTTTCCGGCTCCAGCTCACTTCACATTCTAATAAAGGACCAGCTTCACAATGACTCCACAGCCTCGGAAAAGGGAAATCGCGTTCACTTGTTCGACAGGCAAGACTCATCGAGCCTGACTTACAGCGCATTCACTTTTAAAAGATTGTGAAGAGCATTTGTACTTGAGGGTTTGTACATTTTATTGCCGGTGAATTATAGGTAATGGCTTTTTATTGCAGGTAATGCTTTTCATTTAGGACAGAACAGGAAGTCCGGACAGCTGAGTAAGATCCTCACGCAATCTTACCTCCAACTCACAGCCAACCAGCTGTGAAGACACAATTAACAGGATTTGCCAAAAACGATCCTGGGAATTATTGCCCTGTGTATTACCCGTAATAAATGTGTGTGTGGGGGGAGGGGGGTCAGTTGGGCACAGAGAGGCATGTTTTTAAAGCGCCTACGCCCAACAAATTACAGAGGGGCGCGCCCAGCTGCCTGCAGGAATCCGTGGCGCGTTAATGACGGGTCCTTTCTCCCCTCTAGGTGGCACAGCGAGGAGCGGACCCCCCCAGGGAGCGGCCGGTGTGCGGGACACTGTTCTAGGATCAGTCCAGCGAGCGCAGGGTCCGGGACACTGTTCTGGGATCAGCCCAGCGGCGGGCGGTGTGCGGCGGTGTGCGGGACACTGTTCTGGGATCAGCCCAGAGGAGCGCAGGGCGGTGTGTGGGACACTGTTCTGGGATCAGCCCAGCGAGCGGTGTGTGGGCGGTGTGCGGGACACTGTTCTGGGATCAGCCCAGCGGAGCGCAGGGTGGGGGTGGGACACTGTTCTGGGATCAGCCCAGCGAGCGGCTGGTGTGTGGGCGGTGTGCGGGACACTGTTCTGGGATCAGCCCCGCGAGCGGGCGGTGGGGGTGGGAGGGTGATCCGCTCA
>JAINUG010000193.1:870000-887500 GCA_029706075.1 Aldrovandia affinis | reverse complement strand
ATGGTCATTCTGGTGTATAATGTGTGGCTTCTGCTCAACACCAATATAATTACAATGATTACAATGTGTCGGTGTAGAAATCCTGACCTCCCCCCTCCCCAGTTTAGAGACTGTACCAAAGGTCTTCAAAAGTGTACGAGGAACTGGTGTGTTCTGCACAGCACGTCGGCTGGCCTCAGTGCGGGCTCGGGGGAACGCAGGGAGGCAGCCCGGTTTATTGTAAGGTCAGCGAATCTGCGGTTTTGATCCAAAACAAACAACGAAAAACAGCTTTTGAAAGAGTGCTGAGGGGTGAATCATAGTGGTGTGGGGGAGGAGGGAGGGTTAGGAGGAATGTGTGGTTTTTTTAAGTGCCTAAAAGAGGGGGGCAGTGAAGTTTGTGAGACCCAGACGTGTCCCAGCCTGCTGTGGACTGAAGCGGGGCAGACACCACCGCCCCCCCGGCCCCCCGAGCCCTGCTGGGGGGCGCTGCTTCCCAGTGACACTTTCTGTGACCCACCCTGTAAAGAGTTCTGTTGAAGTACGCATCTGACATCTGTTCAAATAAAAACAAATGAGGGGTCAAAACATCTGCTTGTCCACTTAACTCGTGCAGGACAGAAGCGCTGTCTCACTTTACCTCGTGTGAAGGTCGATGGAATGTCATATCGCACGCTTTTCTTTCGATCGTGATCCACCAGGTGATGCTTTGCGTTGTGCGCGTTGAGCGATCTCTACGTCATCCGGATGGCCTCTTTAAGAGTCCGTCCACACGCTATGAGGATCTGTGGATCTGAGGTGCAGGGGAGAGGAGGAGGCAGAGAGTCTCTCTGCCCTGGGAGGGGTTCGAGGGGAACGGAACCCACAGAACAATACACAAACCTGTACCTGTGGGACATATGTACCTGTGTGACATATGTACCTGTGTAACATGCACTTTTTCATGCTGTACTGATGTTTTTGACATTTGTTTTATGATTGAAACATCCACTTACAGGTCACGGTCATGACTACTAATCTCACGGTGTCAGTAACCAGACTGAGACTCCCAGAAGAGTGTGTGGTGATTTGGGGCGTGGCTCCTGCTTTAAATAAAGCTTTAAGTAAACCAGGGCATTGTGTTGTTGTGTTGTGTGTTGCTGTGTCGCGTGACGCTGCCGTGCAGGAGTGTGTTAAACGCGCTCTGCCCCACATCAGCAGCTCCCCGGCAGGAGACCGGACAGACAGGTGGAGCGGGTTTGTGGTGCTTCCTTCCCACAATCCTCCCCCTGCATAGTTTAAAGAGGCATTTTATTCATTTGGAGATGGAGAAATCCTGTGAATTATGTCACTTGTACACAGATTGTGTTGTTGTTTTTTTGTTGTGAGAAGTGTACGATACCTGTAGGTGAGTTTTTTTGTTATTTTTTATTTTGTGTCTGATTTTCTCCCATTTTCTCCCAATGTAGTAGCCAATTACACCCTCTCTTTTCATGTCAATCCCCCTTGCCTGCTTCCCTCCCCCCTCCCTGGGGCGGACAGCCAATCACCACCCCCTAGTGGCACTCCCGACCAGAGCTGACTCTGGAGCAGCCGGTGGAATCGAACCCCGGTCGCATTGCAGGAGATCGTTTTTAATCTACAGGATTCCTGGATTATACATGACTGTGATGCATGCTTCCTGATGTCAGAAGCGCTGATCTACTATTGGTTGAGGTCCATAGCACTGCCATCAACAATCCCCCCCCCCCGCAAAAAAAGGGAAAGAAGTGCTCCGCTTTGCATTCCATATTTTCTATTGATATTTATTTTAAGCACTCACAGAATGTCCATGACGGGACGTGTGATTCATGCTGGTTTAAAACCTGGCACAGAGGAGGGCTCTAATAGATGTTGGACAGGACAGCCGGGGTCATTTTGATAAAGACACAAAAGGAAGCCCTTTTCCTGTTTCCTTTCCTTGTGGGGATGTGGGGGTGGAAAAACAACCTAAAGAAAGCATAAAGCCATCTGTTCATCTTGCAGTCTACGGCTGTGTTCGAAACCGTTCACTCGTTCACTCGTTCCCTATTCCCTATGTAGTGTTCCATGTAGTGAACGATTAAACTGTTTTCGGACACTACAACTGAACGTCATTTGCGTAAAAAAATGTGCCGGATATTCAGGTGACGCAAGCGGATGCGCCCAGTATCGCGTAAACAAACCGAGCACTCAAGGCAGCAGGTTGAAATGTACTCAGGTGGTATCGGGTTTGCATGTTCAGTTTTTAATGTTAATGGGCTTTACAAAAACGTACACAAACTAGGCTATTAACGTGTTAAATACAGAAAAGGTAGCTAGCTTAACGTTACTTACATTTATAAACGAAATTAGCCGCTGTAGACACCGCCATTCTCTCTTCCGCTTCACGTCTTCTCCTTCGGTATGACACGACCGCATTGCATTGTGGTACACGGAGAAATTGTAGGGTACATTCGCTGTTCACTACAAATCACGGTGAATTGTGGGTATTTTATAGTGCACTATATAGTGAACGAAATTAACAGTTGAGAATTCGAACAACACTACAAAATGGCGAGCACACTATATAGGGAATAGGGAACGGTTTCGAACACAGCCTACGCCTGTTTTATGTGGTGGGTCTCACCCAGCAATCTGTGATAGAGACTGACAGCTTGCGAAGGTTCTAGAACTGTTGCGTAGGATTCTGGAACCTGGTGACACCATCGACATGGGCAGCCAAGCCGCGCTGCGTCTCAAAGGCCATGCTGGCTGTTTTCACGTGTTATTTCACGGCCTCTGGAGATGAATACAGTAACCTTACCGTCGGAACGTCCAGTTAAAAGACACTGTTATGATCACTGACTAATGTGCAAGCTGATCCTGCTTGTCTTGGCACCGTAGTAACAGAGTCATATCATGCAAATTTCAATAAACGTTTTTTTCTTTCTGAGGGAAAGTAATGTGTCTGTGCGTGTGTGTGTGTGTGTGATTATCTGGCCCTGTCCTCAGATTACAGTACACATTCTAATGTGTAATTAACAGGAACATTAGGAGATACACAAACACCACGATTTTCCGTATTGAGATTTCAAGCAGCGCAGATTTTGTGTTTCTTCTGACACCTGCTGGTCATGCTGTAAATTGCACATTTGCAGGCGAAGGGCTGGTCACAGTTTCTTCTGTACGCGCGAGAAGATTTATGTGAGGCTGGTCACCTGACGGGCCAGGCGCATACTCAGGATGGACCGTGATGCATTGCGTCATCATATTAGAGGAAGTGACAACATGCATGCCTTAGTTATTACATTTATGACTTTATGGAGGTGAAGTACTGCATTCCATTACAATGATGCACACACACACACAGACAAACACACAGACAAACACACACACACGTTAGCACAACACAAGCAGGCTCAACTGAGATTCAGCGAGCCGGCTGAACGAGCTCAGAATGTTCTGGAGAGAAGTCTCTCGCGCACGTTTCACATTCTGCGGTGTGTCTGAGCGTCTCGGACCCGGGCTCATTTGTAGCGGAAGATCTTGACGCAGTGGTGCATGGAGTCGGACACGGCCAGCTGGCCCCCGGGGAGCAGGGCGAGGCCCCGGGGCTGCTGAGGCCCTGCGTGACGAGGGGCCGGCCCACCCCGCGGGCCGGGTACACCAGCACGCGGTGCTCCTCCCCCCAGTCCGCCACCAGCACGTCCCCGTCGCGGTCGATGCAGAGGCCCCAGGGGCAGGCGAGGAGGGGCCCCATGCCGCTGCACACCCCCAGGACGCGCAGCGTGCTCCAGCCCCGCTCCAGCACCCTGACGCAGGGCTCGCGGCCCGCCTCGCTGCCCCGCTCCGACACCGCCACCAGGCCCGACGCCACGCCCACCGCCACCAGGTAGGGCCGGTGGAACCCGGGCACCACGGTGCGCTCCAGCTGGGCGCCGGTCTTGGGGTCGAGCAGCAGCGCGGTCAGCGTCCCGCGTCGGAGGTCCGCCACCAGGAACTCGTCCAGGCCGGTGACCGCCACGCCGCGCGGGGCCTCCAGCTCGTCCCGGGCCCCGGCGCCCAGGGGCCCGCCGAACGCCTGCAGCCGCCGGCCGTGCCGGTTGAAGATGAGGAGCGCGCGCTCGGCGGCGCAGGACAGCGCGATCAGGCCCTTCCCGTTCACCGCCACGTCGAAGTAGTTTCGGCAGCGCCGCGGCGCGCCCTCCGTCCCACCCGGGGTCACCTGCTGCAGGATGTTCCCGCGCACGTCCGTCACCTGCAGCCGCGCGTTCCCGCTGTCCACCACGAACAGGTGGCCCTGGGGCGTGGCGTGGATCCCGCTGGGCATCGAGAACTCCGCCCGGCCGGAGCCCTGCTTCCCAAACTGCCGGAGCAGCCGTCCCGCCTCGAGGGGGCGGCCCTCGCCCCCCTCACTGTCCTCCTCGATCAGAGCGCGCCCCGCCCGGCCCCCCTCCCCCCCGCCCGCCCCCACCCTCCCCGCCCGGCCCCCTCCCTCCCGCCCCGGCCCCTCCCCCCCTCCCAGCCCAGCTCCCGGGCGGGGCGCGGTTTGGGGGTGCCTGCGAGGGGCACCTCTATCACAGACATGGAGACAGACCTGCACACGTGCCCCCCCTCCCCACAGCCCCCCCTCTGCGCTCGGCCCAGGATCGGCGACGCGGCGCCCAGGCGGTTTGGGCCCCCCCCCCTCCGCAGCCCCCCCTGCCCCTCCACCCCGATCAGGGGGGGGTTCCTGCGGGACAGGTCGGCCGTGGAGCGGGACAGGCGCGGGTCCCGGGCGCGGGGGGGCGCGGTGGGCTCGGGGGGGGAGCTCACGATGAAGGTGTAGCAGGAGTCCAGGCTGTCGGTGGGGGAGGGGGGGCGCTCCTCTGAGGAGGACAGGCTGAGGTGGGAGTGGGAGTGGGAGTGGGACTGGTCTCGGTCTCGCCCACACAGGGCCCTGCAGCTGTGCCCGCTCGCGCGCTCCCGCCCGCTGGCTTTGGGGGGGGCCAGGACGCCGTGTTTGTAGCGGGACACGCCTCTGGCCCGGTCCTGCTCCGGCCTGCCCCCTGCTGGCGTGGCGGAGAGCCTGCGGGCCGGGGCGGGGCCCGGTTTCCTGCGGCCCTTGCGTGCGTGGGGCCGCGCCCGGCCTGGCTCCTCCCCCTCAGACTCCCCGTTGCTGAGGAAGGCGGGGACGGCCTGGAAGAGCTCCTCCCCCCGCGCGTCCGAGCTTAGCTCCTCCTCCTGGGAGGAGTCTCTGTCTGAGGCCTCCTGTGCCCGGGGGGGCCAGCGGCGGGTCCTCGGGGAGAGCACCTCCTCCCCCTGCTCCTCCTCCTCCTCCTCCTCCTCTTCCTCCCCCTCCCCCCCCCGCGCCCGGGGGACAGGCGGATCTTCCTCACCACGCGCCCGGTCGCCGCGGAGACGGCCTGGCCCGGCGTGCGCCCCCCCCCCCCCGAACCCGCCCGTCCGGCGTGTGCAGGCTGCACTGCCCCCGGCCCGCTGCAGGCCGCCACGGGGAACGTGAGGCTGTGCTCCTGCACGCCGATCTCGCCGAACGTGATGGGCTTGGGCTGGGAGCTGGGCCGGAAGCTGACCCTCTTCAGAGAGAGCGTGATCTCCCAGGGCTGCGTGAGGTCGGCCACGGCCTGCTGCAGCCGCGCGCGCTCGCCCCCGCCCCCTCGCCCCCTCCTCCCCGAACGCCTGCACCCGCGCGCGGAGCTGGGCGAGCTGCCGGAGCCGCTGGTCCACCAGGGCCTGGCCCACGCGCGCCGCCGCTGCGTTCTCCCGCTGGAGCTGCTCCAGACGCCGCTGGGCATCGCGGTGGTCCTGCTCCACCCTCTCCAGCAGGCGGCGCTCTTCCCTGCGCGCCCCAGCACGGCGCGCTCCAGGCCCCGCCCCACGCCCTCGGACTCGCCCGCCTGGCGCTCGCGGAGCAGACGCAGCTCCCTCTCGCCGCGCGCCAGGTCGCACAGCGCCTGGGTGGCCCAGCACGGCAGGGGGGCCGGGGACAGGGCCGGGGGCGAGGGCGAGGGGGGCGAGGGCGGGGCCAAGGGGGGCCCGCTGGGGGCCGGGAGGGGGAGGGGGCAGGAGCTCGTCTCCCTGAGGGGGGCTTTGCTGCTCGGCTGGGACCCCAGGAACATCATGCTGCTCTTCACACAAAGCGCTGTCTCTTCCCCACAGGCCAGCCAACCCACTTCACACTCCCTAAGAACAGGAGGAGAAACAAAGCGCGATTGGTGGGGGTTGTGGGTGACAGGACACGCTTAATCTTAATGTGCAGATGGGCCAGATGTGTACTCTGTGACATCACCACACTGTGTACTATGTGACATCACCACACTGTGTACTCTGTGACATCACCACACTGTGTACTCTGTGACATCACCACACTGTGTACTCTGTGACATCACCACACTGTGTACTCTGTGACATCACCATACTGTGTACTCTGTGACATCACCATACTGTGTACTCTGTGACATCACCACACAGTGTACTATGTGACATCACCACACTGTGTACTCTGTGACATCACCACACTGTGTACTCTGTGACATCACCACACTGTGTACTCTGTGACATCACCATACTGTGTACTCTGTGACATCACCACACTGTGTACTCTGTGACATCACCACACTGTGTACTCTGTGACATCACCACACTGTGTACTCTGTCAATCAATCAAATTTTATTTATATAGCACATTTAACATGACGCTCGTCAACCAAAGTGCTTTACAATACAGGTAGACTAAGGGTAAAAATAAATAAACAGAAAATAAACAACCAACAGACATACAAAGGAACAGAACAAACAAGGCAGGAGTCAGTGTGAGTCGGGGAACGCTAAGGAATACAAGTGAGTTTTGAGCTTAGATTTAAAGGACTCGATGGAGGGGGCAAATCTGATGGACATGGGGATGCTGTTCCAGAGGTCAGGGGCTGCAACAGCAAAAGCACGCCCCCCTAGACTTGAGGTTGGACTTACGGGTGGTTAGGAGACCCTTATCAGCAGATCTGAGGGCCCTGACGTTGGTATAGGGGGTGAGGAGGTCTGCTAGGTAGGAGGGGACATCACCATACTGTGTAAACATGACATGGCTGCAGGGTGTGGGCCTTGTAAGGTCCTGTTGAATCCTGTTTCCTGTTTCCTGTTTCCTGTTCACTACAGCAGTGCTGTGCTCCTCCTCTCCCCAATTACTCGGCAGTGGCTCAGTGGTTCCAGGTTGGAAAGTGGAGGGTTGCTGGTTCAAATTCTAGGAACTGGAGGGAGGCTCGTTCACTTCCTGGGGCACAGCCGAAGCCTTGAGCAAGGCACTGAACCCCTAAAACTGCTCCAGGGGCACCGTACTATGGCTGACCCTGCACTCTTAGACTGTAACTGCACTGCTGTCCACACACTCTGCGCTGTAGTCACTCTGTCACACACAGGGGCTGTCCGCACTGCTGCTGCGGTGTTTGACTGATGTCTGCACTTCCTCCTGCACTAAAGAGACAGCGCACTGAGTCCGGCATGCTCCTCCCTCCAGCTGAGATAAGGCTGTTGCTAAGATGCTCACAGTACACAGAGAATACACATGGAAAGTTGATAAAGCGGTGCTATGGGTATTTCTGTGTGTGTAGGTGTGTGTGTGTGTGTGTCCTACAAAACACGGCTCCTGATATAATTTCCAAAAGTGTGTTGATGTATTTGCTCCTTCCAGAATAAAGATGCATTTTAAATCTGTTTGGAAACAAGAGTAATATTCCGATATAGTAGACTGAGGCTTGAAATATACATGAGCTGGCACTTCAACGACGACGTCTGTGGGGTGTGTGTGGTGTGTGTGTGTGTGTGTGTGTGTGTGTGTGATGTGTGTGTGCGGTGTGTGATGTGTGTGGTTTGAGCTGTGTGTGTGTGTGCGGTGTGTGTGGTGTGTGTGTGTGTGTGACCATGTCTCCCCTCCTACAGTATTCTCACCTGGGCAGCGGTCTCAGAGGAACTTCAGACAGGAAGGGCCGATATCCCAACGGACATGGTGCGCTCACAGAAACGGTCCCCCTGGAAACATGGCAAATGCCAGTCAAGTTTGCGTACGCAAAGCCTGTGTGTTTGCAGAGTGGCATTCTAGTTTCTGATGACCGCTTGTTTGAGCAGACAGCACCATGACGTATGGATGTGCCCTGTTTGCTTTCTAAACATGCAAACAGGACATAAGTTGAGTGTAGACAGGGCGAGTCTGTGGCTTCATCAGGACGGTAAAAGACGCAGATAAAACAGGCAAGTCTTCAGACGCTTTAAAACTCTTTTAAATAGGTGTCCTCCCCCCACGTGTATGTTCAGGTTTGTTCTTGAACAACGGAGCACTTGCTTTTTTTCATGATAATATATATAATATGAAATATAATATAGGTTCGTTCAAACATCAAAGCGTGTTAGCTGCACTTGTTCCAGTAAGCTGAGCCCTCGCTGAGCGGACTGTGAGGCTCATCTGCGTATTTGCTGAAGGAGGACAGACGTCCTGGCAGTCACAGTCCCTATCGCTCCGGGCACATGCGGGCCCGCCCCCCCTCTCACGTTACCCCCCTACATTTTGAATGAGGGGCCACTGTTGCTAAGGTCCCACGCGGTATCACCTGACACCAAGAGACGGCGAGGAACAGTTGAAACAGCGGTGGGACGTTTAAGTCTTTAAATAACTGAGTTTGGTTATCACGGTCTGCTTATTGTTTTTTTACATTTGAAATGTTAACTTTTTTTTAACAATGCCATTTTTTAACAACGTTTAGTGCAACCTGCAAATCAAGTCATGCAGACAAACACAGCCTTGTAGAATGTATCTTTAGAGTAAAGGTATTTAACACATATTCAGTCTAGTACTACACCATGTACATTGAGTTTGTATGTTTTTTTTCCTAACATTTCTGTGCATGTAAGATAAGACTTACCTGTGTTCAGGTATCCCACACCTGTTCCTCACGCTCTTCCTTGTGCTGTGTGCTCTCTCTCTCTCTCTCTCTCTCTCTCTCTCTCTCTCTCTCTCTCTCTCTCTCTCTCTCTCCCTATCTCACTGCTTGTTGGCAGTGCTGTTGTTGCTAGGCAACAGCCAAGCCATCTCCAGTTTCCTAGGCCCAGTGTCCATAGACTTGGACGAGAGAGAGAGAGAGTGGGAGAGAGAGAGAGAGACAAAGAGAGAGAGAGAAAGAGAGAGAAAGAGAGATAGTGGGAGAGAGAAAGAGGGAGAGAGAGAAAGAGAGAGAGAGAGAGAGGGAGAGAGAGAGAGAGAGAGAGAGAGAGAGAGAGAGAGAGAGAGAGAGAGAGAGAGAGACAGAGAGAGGGAGACAGAGAGAGAGAGAGAGACAAAGAGAGAGAGAGAAAGAGACAGAAAGAGAGATAGTGGGAGAGAGAGAAAGAGGGAGAGAGAAGAGAGAGAGAGAGAGAGAGAGAGAGAGGCAGAGTGGAGGGGTCTTGATACTCCCCTCCGAAGTGGGCTTTGATAAACTGCAACGATTTCTCCATGCTGTCCTCAGCAACACTGCATTTGTTGGTAGTTATTAATAACATGAACAGTCACTGGGTTGAAGACTTCCCTCTGACTTCTCCACCACCTCCTCGCTGTCCTTCCTCACTTCACTTGATAAAGAAATAAAATGCTTGCTTTTCGCAGATGATCTGGTTCTGCTGTCGCCCACCAAAGATAATCTAGACCTGCTGCTGCAATTCTGCAAGACCTGGGCCCTTGCACTAAACTTCAAACAGACAAAAAGATCCAGATCTCAGAAAATCAGACATAAATGTACACTAGGCACAACAAATACAGAACACTGTACAAATGACACATATCTAGGATTAAAGATGAGCTCAACAGGGAGCTTCAACCTGGCTGAGAACGATCGGAAACATAGAGTGCGCAGGGCATTCTGTTTCCATTAAGAGACGAATTAAAATAGATATACCAATTAGGATTTGGTTCAAAATATTCAAAATAGAGAAATCGCTGCAATTTATCAAAGCCTATTTCAGAGGGGAGTATCAAGACCCCTCCGCTCTGCCTCCTCTGGCAAACTGACTGTCCCATCCCTCCGGGCGCCCGGCAGCCGCTCCTCGCGGTCTCGCCTCTTCTCTGTCCTGACCCCTCGCTGGTGGAACGACCTCCCGCACTCGGTCAGGACCGCGGAATCACTTGCGATCTTCCGCCAGAGACTCAAAACCCACCTCTTCAGACTCCACTACCACTAACTCTGTACATTTTACTAACTGTCATCACCACTGCTTTCATGTTTAATACAGATTTTTGTAATATGTATCTATGTTGATGACTGTGCAGAAAAAGAAAAAAATCTACTAACTTTTCCTTCCCAGTGTTACAGGTATGGTGTGCAGCTGCCAACAATGATGTCTATCACTGTATTACTGCACTGATCTCTTGCGCAGACTATGATTGTTCCTACCATGTATTAATGCACATCTTGTAAGTCGCTCTGGATAAGAGCGTCTGCTAAATGCTGTAAATGTAAATGTGATGCGTTTCTGAGCACGTCCCTGGCGCAGCTGTGAGGCTCAAAGTAGGTCGCTTTCAGGGCGTGCACTTTGTGCTTTTATGCAGCATGTGGGCCACGATGCGTGGGTTCAACAGAGAAAACACAATGGCTGTCCAGCGCTGGGTGCGGGTCTATTGGGTCGGGGGCGGCGGTGGATCTACAGCACACAATAAAGACACAGAGTTCAGGGCTCCCTAGGTAAACTGACCTGCTTCTGGCGCAACACGTCCTCACCATCAGCGAGTGGAAAAAAACCTAACCGCGAAACCCGAAACCAGCGCAGGAAGAGTGAAACTCAGCAGGACAGGAAGTGGGCTAAAGTGTCACTGTCCTAGAATTCGCCGTCCCTCGTTCCACTGTCCGAGCGTTTGGACACGCACACGGACAGCTGTCTTCCGTTTCTCAAGAGTTAACAGAACTGCCAGCGCAATGAGACCACTTTGGCCAGGGCCGGACTGCGGGGTCGTATCAGTCAGAGCAGAGATGGGCAAGCAGCGCCGTGTCGGGTTCTGGACTTCATGCCAACTTCTAAACCCTAAATTATTTAATTAGCATTACATTACATTACATTACAGGCATTTAGCAGACGCTCTTATCCAGAGCGACTTACAGTTTACATTTCTTTACAATCCGTTTATACAGCTGGATATTAACTGAAGCAATTCAGGTTAAGTACCTTTAGCTCAAGGGTACAACGGCAGTGTCCCACCTGGGGATTGAACCTGAAACCTTAACGTTACAAGCCCAGCTCCCTAACCATTATACCACACTGCCTACCTACAATCATTAGCCCAATCATTTATGTGATCGGACATTTTAGCTACACTGTTGTTAAGCTTGTGAATGACAGCTGAGGACCGTGCTTGTGTCCCTGTCCCTGTTTGCCGAGGTCTAATCTCCGAGTGAGCAGCTTTAGCGTACGCACACAGAATCTGTTCAGTTTAGCCAGGATCATTGGTGGAATTGCCCTTCACTCATTTTACATTACATTTTAGGGACTTAGCAGACGCTCTTATCCAGAGCGACTTACAAGATGTGCATTAATGCATGTTTTTTTGGGGGACAGTCATCAACATAGATGCATATTACAAAAAGCAGTATTAAACACGAAAGCTGTGGTGATGACAATTAGTGGTAGTGGAGTCTGAAGAGGTGGGTTTCGAGGATGGCCAGTGATTCTGACCGAGTGCGGAAGATCGTTCCACCACCGAGGGGTCATAACAGAGAAGAGGCGAGACCACGAGGAGCGGCTGCCGGGCGCCCGGAGGGATGGGACAGTCAGTTTGCCAGAGGAGGCGGAGCGGAGGGGTCTGGCTGGGGTGTAGGGTGTGATAGAGGAGGGATCTGGTTGGGGTGTAGGGTGTGATAGAGGAGGGGTCTGGCTGGGGTGTAGGGTGTGATAGAGGAGGGATCTGGCTGGGGTGTAGGGTGTGATGAGTGTCTGGAGGTAGGAGGGAGCAGTACCTCTAGCCGCTTGATAAGCCAGCACCAGTGATTTGAATCTGATGCATGCTGCGATGGGGAGCCAGTGCAGAGAGGAGAGTAGAGGGGTGACTTGCGTGTACTTGAGTTGGTTGAACGCCAGACGTGTGGCAGAATTCTGGGCCAGTTGCAGTCGCGACCTCACTCCATGGGGTCTTCTTAAATGTGGGGAAAGGGTTGAAAAGGAGCAACAGTCCTTCCTCAACATCGGTTCAAGACACACACATTCTGCAGACTGTCCGATGTGATTGATTCAAGGGATAGTCCACCCAAAATGGAACTATGACTTACTACTACACCGTGTGTTGTCAATCTGTCAACATCGTTCTGTTGTTAACGTTCAGCTTTTTGACCCAACGGTGTGAGTCGCAAGCCTGAATATCCACGACAGCCACTGAGCACCACACACGTGAACATGGCGCCATCTGCTGGAGGAGTTTGGGGGCGCCAGCACCACGGAGCCTGTGGGTGGAGTTGTATTGTTTAATGGTAATCTGTAAACAGTTCACCAAGACAAATTCTAGTGTGATGACCCTTCACCAAGGCTGTTCCAGATGAGGCTCGACTCAATGCTAGACTCGACCAGAGCTTGTAATTATATGACTATCAGACTGTTGTGCCTTTGTGCTACTCAAAACATAAAATCATTTTCTTAACTATGTTAACGCATACTGCAGATTGATGTGTAATATAAATCCATAATGAGATATGTCAATCACAATTATAAAAGCGAAGGTCTCAAAACTACCGTCAATAGAGAGAAGCACACAATTCAGAGATCTCATTTACAGACTCGAAGGTAAAACGATGCACACAGACGGATGTTCTGCCTGCTAGACTTTAATATGTTCTTATCAATCTCAGGGAATTTAAAGGAGCAGATTTATTTGTAATTTTTTTGGTTTCAGATTGTTTCAATTTTTCTCCCAATTTAGAATTGCCCTCCCCTATTTATTTAGATTTACCACCCCCTACACACGAGAGGCAAGCAAGCTAATTCTCCGAGGGCAGCAAACTCTGCTTCCTTCGAGACGGAATTCGCCCCCACCCACGTTCTGGAGACTCCCTTACGTGCTTCACAGCGGACCCGAGCTGGCTCACCCTCCACCCTCCCCCTCTCCCTGGGGCGGACAGCCAAACTGTTCAGGAGCAACATCGCCAGTGTTTAACTCTGAAAACATTACTGAGTCTTATAGCAGCACCAACGCTGTTCCTGTACTGTGTCGCAACACAGCGGAGTATGTTGAGCTTAACATCGTTATCATTAACACTTAAGGCCCACAACGCTTCAGGAAATAAATGTGTGAAATAATGAGTTTACTAAACAAGAGTGTTCAGTAGATATGTGGGACTGCTGTATTCACTATGGGCAATAATAAAACCTTAATAAATCATTAAAATAAAAATAAAAACTTTTCTTTCCCAGTGTTATTAGCTGCACTGATGTCTTCGCTGTGTTACTGCACTGATCTCTTGTTCCTATGATTGTTCTTACCATGTATTAATGCACATCTTGTAAGTCACTCTAGATAAGAGGGTCTGCTAAATGCCTAAAATGTCATGTAAAGAATAATGTTGAGTTCAGTGTCAACAGAGCATTCAGGATCTACGCTGAGTGTGTTCAGGGTTAGGATCGGCGGTGTTGGTGTTAAGCAGCATTATATGGTGAGGAGCAGCATCATGGAGGAGCAGCATC
Source organism: Aldrovandia affinis (assembly GCA_029706075.1). Taxonomy (NCBI): domain Eukaryota; kingdom Metazoa; phylum Chordata; class Actinopteri; order Notacanthiformes; family Halosauridae; genus Aldrovandia; species Aldrovandia affinis. Next base: position 873,862 of record JAINUG010000193.1, on the reverse strand, counting down.
ATGGAGGAGCACACAAACACACCTGATATCAGAAGGACAGGACAAACCACACACCCCAGGACACAAGTGTTATTGCTAATTCAAACATTTATAAATTAATAAAAACATTCCCTTTAATGTTGCTCACAGCTTCTTCTCCCACATTCGTTTTTTTTGTTTGTTTGTTTTAAATATATAAAAATATTTCTAACATTCATAATATTTTGTGGGCTGCCATTAGTGCTGTGGATTAATTCCTCTGCCATTGTCTTGTCATTTTTCACTTTGCTTTACACTATGTACACGGTTCCAGTCCACGTCCTTACACATTTCCACACGGGTGGAGAACAGAACACAAACAAAAGCGGTTGCATAGATTCCAGAGAAGTTAAAAGTCATTAAAAGAAAAAAATTCAATCCATCGCAATTCAGCCAGCCAATAAAAAACCATCATTCTCTCAAAGACGAGTCATGCTTCAGCTTCCTCGCGCTCTCTCCGCCACTTCGCGATAAAAATCAAAGAAATGTTAAAACGTTAGATTCTGTGGCTGCAGACGTCCCCTGGTGGTGCGCGTGGGTCCGGCTCTGTTGCGGTTCTGTGCAGTATGACGTACAGCGCGGTACGTAGTGGTTTCACAAATACTTTACACGCTTTCAGCTTCCGTCGAACACAAAGATACAAACACAGAGAGTTCTACCTGATGCTTCTGCCCGACATTTTAAACGACAGGATCAGAATGACCCAGGATGCACCCAGTGAGTGAACACTGTAAAAAGAACGAGCGCTGGGAGAATATGTACAGAGTAACAGTGCAAACAAAACCAGCAACACTGCGGTGACCATGGGGGGTGGAGGGGAGGGGGGGCAGGTGAAAGGATATCCAGGTAAGGTGTACCAGGTAGGCAGGGACACCCTGAGCGTTAGCTGGTTTGACACCATCATTCACACCCCCCCCCCCCAGTCCAGAGTTACTATTTCAATTAGTCTTTTTTAAAATATAATACAATTATACATTTTAATATCACTACCATTTACAAAGGATGAGTATCGACTGTAGTTCTTCACTGGTACATTCTGGGGACCCATAGGTTCCCCTTTCCCCCAAAACATACTCTGGTTTCCTAGGCAACAACCCCCCCAAACAGAGACGCTCTGCCCCATATTCCCCACAAACACGCTCTCCTAGTTTGTGACCACACAAAACAGCTTTGATTGGAGGTCCCGTCGGTTCTGTCACAAGGGGGAGGGGCTGGAGCTGATTGGACGCTCTTCTCTGGGGCGTAGTCTGGTGCCAGGGGGAAGGGCTGCCCCCACTAGAGCCCCCACTAGAGCCCCCACTAGAGCCCCCACCAGAGCCCCCACTAGAGCCCCCACTAGAGCCCCACCTGGCCCCCACTAGGAGCCCCCACTAGAGCCCCCACTAGAGCCCCCACTAGAGCCCCCACCAGTCCCCACTAGAGCCCCCACCAGAGCCCCCACTAGAGCCCCCACTAGAGTCCCCACTAGAGCCCCCACCAGAGCCCCCACTACAGTCCCCACTAGAGCCCCCACCAGAGCCCCCACTACAGTCCCCACTACAGTCCCCACTAGAGCCCCCACTAGAGCCCCACTACTAGAGTCCCCACTAGAGCCCCCACTAGAGCCCCCACTCAGCCCCCACTCTCCCTACCCCCAGAACAATACTGCCCTTTCCCCAATCCCCACTAAACTATTAGAGTAAAGTCCCCACTAGACAATTAAAAAGTCCCCACACCCCCACAATCTGGCCCCTCTACTGAACAATACTGCCCTTTCAATTAAACTATTAATAAAAGACAATTAAAAACACACACAATCTGGCACTGACCGCATATTTATTAAAAAAACTATGTATTAACGGAACGAAGCGCAGAGAAAATCATTTTCATCATTCTGAGGTGCAACGCGCCTTAAAGCGCTCCCTCATCAGCCTGCCGTGAGCTGAGGAGCGGTAAAGCGCTCTCTCAGCAGCCTGCTGTGGGCTGAGGAACGGAGGGATTCGTGGGACGGAGTGATGACAGAGGGAAAGGACAGAAGCGCACTCCTCCCTCCATCCTGTAGGCAAGGTGCTCAGAGGGCTCACTCTTTATACACTGCTGAGAAGTGACTCTGCTGAACGACACCGGAGTGAACCCGCGCAGGCACACTGCAGTTCTCTAAAGACGCCGTTTGTTTCTTTGAGGTTCCGTTTCTTTTTCTTCTTTTTTTTTGGTTAAAAATCTTCATTTGTTTTGAAACCCGAAGGGAAGCATGCAGACACAACGTTAAAAAGGAAACTTTTTTAAAATGACTTAAACGTTGGTTTAAGGAATAAAAAAATAAAATTGTACACATATATGGCTTTAAAAAAACAAAAACAAATAAAAATCAATGGCAACACTAAATGGCTCTGGTATACAAATCATATTTTTTCGCTCACAAATAATAATAAAAAAAGTCTGCAAATGATGGTTTTGACTCTGATATTTGCCTGCACACCCATATCTCCATTGGCTGGTGCACAGAGGGTCCTTGCACAATTTAAAATATTAACTGACAGACAAAGAAGAAGACAGAACCTGATACAGCAGGGCTGCACCACAGACCTGGCCAGCGCTCAAACAACACAGCCACTACTGCCCCCTGGTGGCCCCTACAGGAGCCAGCGGCCCAAAACCTGCACAGGGCCCGAATGTACAAAGCACCTCAGAGTAGGAGTGCTGATCTAGGATCAGGTTTCCCCTGTCCATATCCTAACCATATCCATTATGAGCTAAAAGGCTAAACTGATCCTAGATCAGCACTCCTACTCTTAGAATCTTTGTACATACGGGCCTCTTGAGAGTTAGGAAGAGATGACATCATCGCCCAGACTGCACTCAACTGTGAGTACTTCTCACTCCCACTCCCACTCCCACTCACAGAGACACTCCCACTCCCACTCACACACACACACACACACTCACTCACTCATACTCACAGAGACACTCACACACACTCTCATTCTCTCTCTCTCTCACTCTCTCTCTCTCTCTCTCTCTCTCTCTCTCCCACTCCCACTCTCTCTCCCACTCTCACCACGTTTGTAGAGCATGTGTCAGGGTTTGAGGTTTGAGCCCAGCAAGCTGCTTAAACAGGGATTTGAAATCCCAACGTGCAGCTGGATCAGGTAGACTGGGAGCTCAGTGGTGCTGGAGGGAACTTGAGTCTGAACTTAAGACCATAAGAGAATAATACAAAGGGTGCAGGCAACAAAGAATTGTCGGCAAAATGGCCGAAACAAAGGCCCTCGAGGAAAACTGGTGCGCTATGATCCCGTTTGTGTTCTTCACAATAAACTGCTTCAGTCCAGGAATGACCTAGCCAGCATTAGGCACGTCGCAAGACACCATCTTAACAAATTTAACTCAAATTCAAACAGCTAAATTTTGCCACTTCCTGCTTTCAATCAATTTAGTCAAATTTTTATGCCTTTTGCATTTTCAGCCCAAAAGCTCATTTAAATTGTCACAGACATCTTTGGGTCAGAATTTTGAGGCTTAAAATAACTGCTTTCACCGATATCATTTAAAAAAAGGAGGGAAAACCCCCAGTTTAGACCCAGAACTCCACGTTATTTCTTATGAGACAGGATCTACTCTCATCTCACACAGCTGCGCTACTTATAAGCACCTAATATTCCAGAGCTCACTCGTGTCCTCTCTACGGCGATATGTATTAAAACTTCACATTTAAAAAAGTGACAATATTAAACCAAATGAAAGCCAGACACTGAGATAAAGACACACTGTCACACCAGGCCCCCAGCGCAGGGGAGCAGGCAGGATTAGGGAGGCATCGCCTCCTTCCCTTTCAGACCCCCACCACGGCCCCCTGGCCCCCGGC
>JAINUG010000193.1:852500-860000 GCA_029706075.1 Aldrovandia affinis | reverse complement strand
GGGAGGGAGGGAGGGGAGAGGGAGAGAGAGGGAGAGAGAGGGAGGGAGAGGGAGGGAAGGAGAGGAGGGAGGGAGAGAGGGAGAGAGAGGGAGAGAGAGGGAGAGAGAGGGAGGGAGGGAGAGAGGAGAGAGAGGGAGGGAGGGAGGGAGGGAGGAGAGCGGGAGGGAGGGAGAGGGAGGGAGAGGAGGATGAGGGGCCACTCTGTCATTAAGGGCGGAGACCGTGCAGTACCTCCGCCCGCCCGCCTGGTGAACTGGGTCAGACGCTGACCTGTAAACCCCCCCACAGAGCTGAGATGAGCCCACGATCCCGTCCGCACACACCGGGTTCAATTCCCCGTCTCGCCCCAGGGAGGGGGGAGGGAAGCGGACAGGACGTTCGCTGCACATAAGAGTGGCCCTGTAGTACCGGGTTACGGTCGACACTTGGCGAGTGCCGTCTCGGAAGAGGCGTCAGGTCGCTTGCGTCGCTACCGGTCGCAGGACTACGGCAGCGAACTCACACTACTAGGGGGGGATCGACTTAAAAATAGCGGGTCTAATTGGCTACCAAATTGGGAGAAAATGGGATAAAAATCAGAAACAAATATTATTTTATTTTTTTATTTAAAAAAAGGAAAAGAAAAAAAGAAAAAGAAAGAACAATCAAAGAAGACCCATGTTCTTTCGATACTTTAAAGTCTATTCTACTCATTTTTCACAAGTCTCCCTATTTAAAGTTAGCCTTCATGGAACAGCAACATGTCCACATTTTTAGGTATCGATCGATTTCGGAGCAAATCAGGCCTGAGTGTAAGAACCCCCTCTCAGGCGCAGAGCCCCCCGCTCACCGGGCAGAAGTAGGAGTTCTCGGCGATGTAGCGGGCCATGGCCTGGTTGTCGGCGGAGGTTGCCATGACGAGCAGCAGGGCGTCGCGGGCCTGCTGGCCCGTGGGGCCGTCGCGGTGGATGAAGGGCACCAGCAGGGAGAAGATGAGCAGGTTGGTGGGGCCCTGGGGGGCGGGCGCCGAGCGGAACAGCAGCTCCAGAACGCCGGGCTGCCGCGCCAGACTCACGCACACCTGGTTGAGCAGCAGCACCAGGCTGGCCTCCAGGGCGGGGGGGCAGCCCAGGTGGGGGTCCGCGCAGGTGGCCAGCAGGCGCAGCAGGGGCTGCAGGACGGCGCCGTGCTGAAGCAGGGGCTGCTGGGAGCGGCCCATCAGCATCTCGAACAGCTTGAGCAGCGCCCCCTGGCTGTCGGAGTCCAGACCGCGCCGCAGGTGCCACTGCAGCAGCCGCTCCAGCACGTTCTCCGACACCGCCAGCTCCAGGATGGGCCCCATGGAGGCCCCGGGGCCCGGACGCTCCTCCGCCAGCAGGCACAGCATCTGGTCTGTGTGGTTACGCACCGCCGTGAGGTCATCACCCGCACCTACACCCGGGGAGTCCACACGCTGATCCAGCACCCACCTAGACACCTAGAGAGAGAGAGAGAGAGAGAGGGGGAGAGAGAGAGAGAGAGAGAGGAGAGAGAGAGGGAGAGGGGGAGAGAGAGAGAGAGGGGGAGAGAGAGAGAGAGATGTGTAGAATCACCATGATGAATCACCCAGCACAGGATTATCGACCGGGTTCATCCCCGGCCATATCAATGAGGAGTGTGTGTGTGTGAGTGTGAGTGTGTGTGTGTGTGTGTGTGACTGTGACTGAATGAGAACGTGTGGAGGAGGGTGACAGCTCTCTCTCTCTCTCTCTCTCTCTCTCTCTCTCTCTCTCTCTCTCCTCACACTTCAATTCTGAAATGCGTTATCAGCAGGATGCGGTGTGGCCCATGCTAAGATGGATGTTGCTCAGGGTGTGGCCCATGCTAAGATGGATGTTGCTCAGGGTGTGGCCCATGCTAAGATGGATGTTGTTCAGGGTGCGGCCCATGCTAAGATGGATGTTGCTCAGGTGTGGCCCATGCTAAGATGGATGTTGCTCAGGTGGCCCATGCTAAGATGGATGTTGCTCAGGTGTGGCCCATGCTAAGATGGATGTTGCTCAGGGTGTGGCCCATGCTAAGATGGATGTTGTTCAGGGTGCGGCGCATGCTAAGATGGATGTTGTTCAGGGTGCGGCCCATGCTAAGATGGATGTTGTTCAGGGTGCGGCCCATGCTAAGATGGATGTTGTTCAGGGTGCGGCCCATGCTAAGATGGATGTTGTTCAGGGTGCGGCCCATGCTAAGATGGATGTTGTTCAGGGTGTACACCTGGCGGTTTCTCTCACCTGTCTCCAGTGGTTCTGGAACACCATGAGGCAGGTCTCCGGGTCGGCCGTGACCGGGCTGCAGGGGGCGCCGTTTCGGCTGGAGCGGCTCCCGGGCCCCCGCGGGGTCAGACGGCTCAGCCAGCTCATCCTGTCAGGGGTCAGGGGTCAGGGGTCAGAGGGGAGGAGGAGGAGGAGGAGGAGGAGGAGGAGGAGAGAGGGTGGGAGAGGGTGGGGAGGGCGGGACGGGGTGGGGATGGGGGAGGAGGGGAAGGAGGGGAGGGGAGGGGATGGGAATCGTGGGGGAAACCAAAAGAGGGCGGGGCTGGCTGTAGAGGAGTAAAAGAGTGCTGTCCGGTGCGTCTCTCTCTCTCTCGCTCTCTCTCTCTCTCTCTCTCTCTGTCACCACGCCGGTGCTGATTGGTCGCTCAGTTGGGTGTCATCCGGTCTGCAGCCAGCACCACCCCATACCCAGCCTGACAATCCAGCAGCCTGCAGACACACCAGCACAGAGAGAGAGAGAGAGAGAGAGAGAGAGAGAGAGAGAGACAGTGTTACGCAGAGAGAGAGAGAGCAGAGAGAGAGAGCAGAGAGAGAGAGCAGAGAGAGAGAGAGAGAGAGAGAGAGAGCAGAGACAGTGTTACGCAGAGAGACACCAGCACAGAGAGAGAGAGCAGAGAGAGCAGCAGAGAGAGAGAGAGAGCAGAGACAGTGTTACTCAGAGAGAGAGAGCAGAGAGAGAGAGAGACAGAGAGAGAGTGTTACGCAGAGAGAGAGAGAGCAGAGAGAGAGCAGAGAGAGAGCAGAGAGAGTGTTAATGCACATCTAGCCGCGCGGCAGTCCCCAGGGCTGTGTGAGTATTGGTGTCGCCCACGCCGCCCCCCCGCAGTCTCCACGTGACTTTGTGATTGGCCCATTTTCCTTGACATTTCTGACGTGTCGCTTGGTGTATAAATGTTATCAGCCCACTGACCTGGCCCCTGCATTATGAAACTCACACAGGTACTCACACTCACACAGATGTATACACAGTCACACACAGACAAACGCACGTGTACACGTACACACACACACACACACACACACACACACACACACACACACACACACACACACACACACACACACACACACACACACACACACACACACACACACACACACACACACACACACACAAATCCTCACAACATCCACAGAGGGGCCAGCTAATACACCAAAATGAACAAGACATAGAGAGACAGACAGACAGACAGACTGTGTGCAGTGTGGGGTTACAGCACAGAGCAGTGTGTGGTGTGGACACCAGTGTGTGTGTGTGTGTGTGTGTGTGTGTGTGTGGTGTGGACACGCACTGTTTTATACACCGTTAAACCGCCAGAGTCCTCCTGTAAGAGCAGCGTGTGAATACGCTAAAGTCTTGCTCCTTCCCCAGGAGCGTTTGGCCAGAGCTTCTTCTGTTAGCGGGAGATTAAAAACATGAGAGGCATTTCACCGCGAGGCGTCGGGACGCTGTGTTTATGCGCTGGGCACAGCCCCCCCAGCTACACTCCGAGTGTGTGGGACTGTGAATCGGTGGCCCCGTCCCACTGCGGCCCTAATGATGCCGTTACCCCCCCTCCTGCAGCACAGGAGAAACTGGGGTAACGTTCCCCCGGCAACGAGCATCCCGACTAATTAACAAAGTCCTCGTTACGGATCCATCATGCACAAAACCTGATTAGAGAGAGAGAGAGAGAGGGGGAGAGAGAGGAGAGAGGGGGAGAGAGAGAGAGAGAGAATGAGGCAAAGATGGAGGAGGGAGGGAGAGAGAGGAGCAAGATGAGAGGGAAAGGGTGGGGGGAAAGGAGGGAAAGGAGGAAAGAGAATGAGCTCCATCAGAAAGATTAATTACTTATTAATTCACAAATCAAAGCTTCTTCTCTGCTGATGTATTCATCTATTAATATCTTTGCCTCTTTGGGGTTTCGGAATGTTCGCATGAGGAAATCTGTTGTGATGGCGACGCTAAAACTGTCCTGCTCTGCATGCTTCTCCACCAATGAGCAGAGCCTGCCCTTCTGACACTACTCATCTTGTGTCCCAGAGCGTGGGACTGCATGGGACTGCATGGGACTGCATTAATGGCTGCCAGAAGTCAAGATTCGAACCCAAAACCCCCTGCCCCATGTGGTGCACTTGTGGAGAGAGTTTGGGCCTGTGATCTCGGCCTACGCATCCTGCCCCTGCCCGATGGCACTGTCCCTTTGAAACGACTGAAGCTGGCAGCTCCGTTCAGCGCACACGTTCCACTGAGCCCGTCTCCTCACGGCTGAGCTTCAGAGACCGCACACACACGCTGCTCGCAAACGGGCGACACCAGCGCACGAGGTCACACGCACAGGGACACAAGATCGACAATAAAAGACAAGAAAAGAGTTTGTGTCGTTTGCAGGCTCCCCCACAGAGACGCACCAGTACGCCTGTCCTCCCTGGAGACAGAGATGACTCACTGCACACCTCCACCTCCTTTCACATTCGTACGCCAGCAGGTATTTGCGCCGTGTTTTCTTGGGGGAAAATCTGAAACGGGACTTATATATATAAGAGCGCGAGTTCGCCCACTCTGTGAGTACGTCAGCGTTGGGATGAGTCTCAAACGGCCGTCCGGACAAGGCGTGTCACAGCGTCTCCGCGGGGCCAGAGAGCGGAGCCACAATGGAGGCGCAGCGCGAATACAGAGCCAGCACTTCCTGCTGTAGCCCACTCCGGAGTCACGTGACCTCCCCCAGAGCACTCCCCCCAGAGTTCAGACACGATGACTCCCCCAGAGTTCAGACACGATGACATCACCGCCCCACCCCCCCAGAGTTCAGACACGATGACATCACCGCCCCCACCCAGCCAGCCAGAGAGGTGGGCGGGGCCTGCACGCAATGCCTGTGTCCAGGCCAGAAACGCACTAATCAAATTCAGACACACGATATCACGCGCTGGCAGTTTCCTCGTGGCGATTGCACAATGTGTGTATTTCTGTCTGTGAGGCCGTGACGCTGCGTCTGAGTGTGTGTGTGTGTGTGTGTGTGTGTGTGTGTGTGTGTGTGTGTGTGTGTGTGTGTGTGTGTGTGTGTGTGTGTGTGTGTGTGTGTGTGTGTGTGTGTGTGTGTGTGTGTGTGTGAGAGTGTGTGTGTGTGAGAGTGTGTGTGTGTGTGTGTGAGTGTGTGTGTGTGTGTGTGTGTGAGTGTGTGTGTGTGTGTGAGTGAGTGTCTGTGTGTGTGTGTGTGTGTGTGTGTGTGTGTGTGTGTGTATTAATAGCCCTGGTTTCTGGTCACACTGCACATCCATGCTGGCGAGCTCGGTGCTGTGTTGGGCCAGTTTGGGGAGAGTTCAGCGACATCGTGAACTTGAATTAAATGTGAATACTTTTTTTTTTTTTTTATTTGTATAAAACACCCATGTGTACAAAGACTAGTTCCAATGAGGACAGAGAGATTGGGGTGTGTGTCCAATGAGGACAGAGAGATTGGGGTGTGTGTCCAATGAGGACAGAGAGATTGAGGTGTGTGTCCAATGAGGACAGAGAGATTGGGGTGTGTGTCCAATGAGGACAGAGAGATTGGGGTGTGTGTCCAATGAGGACAGAGAGATTGGGGTGTGGAGATGGAGTGAGTGTCCAATGAGGACAGAGAGACTGGGGTGTGGAGATGGAGTGAGTGTCCAATGAGCACAGAGAGATTGGGGTGTGGAGATGGAGTGAGTGTAGCGTGTGATCCGGGGCGGGGCCCGACAGCAGGCCGGGAGCGGGGGCTGCGCATCAGAGACATCAGAGGGGGGGAGATCTAAAGGCACACACAGGACCAGCGGCTCCTCACCCCCCCACTCCCAGCACCCACACCAGTCCCTCTCATCACACCCGGCGGATCGGAGGGATCTGCCGCTCTGACTCTCCGCTCATCAGTGGAGAAGGCACCGCGGGGAAACCGGAGAGCAGGGTAATGGATGTGGAGTGGATAGATGATGGATGTTGGAATAGATCTTTTCTGTGTGTGTCGGATGAAAAACGAGACATTGCTCAGGACGTCCCCGAGTGTAACAGTGAAGACCGATCAAAAACGATGGCTGGTCTGATATGATGTGCGCTGCCTGTCAGGGACGCGGTTCTAAACCCGTCTCTACCAGACCGGCCCTGCTCATCAGCCCCGATCGGGGGCGGCGTTTGGCTGTCCGCCCCAGGGGAAGGGGGGAGGGTGAGCCAGGTGTGAAAATAAAAGCACAACCACAGCAACATTCAAACTAAGTGTGGAGCTGGAGGAACAACAGGCAGGAGGGGCAACAGGGCAAGAGAGCCCCCCCAACGACACGCACGTAGGGCAACCAAGCAGGGCGGAGGAAATCAGCTCTGGGTTTGCAGGACACCAAAATGATATTTTATACATATATAAATTAGTAATATATATTTATATATATATAAATTAATGGTACACATAGATCACAGTTCAGTACGTTTTCGGTACAGCGGGGGAAAAAAGAAACGCAAAACTTTATTATGAACTTTGTAAACAGTGGCTAACGTCATAATTTACCGAACAAAGTAAGGCACATATCTTTCTTTCTTAAACAAAAAAAATGTCCATCAATACTGCTGCAACCGCATGCAAAAAAAAGTTATGCGCGTGCGTTAGTGGTTAAAGCAAGATTGCATTCGTTCAGTTCCCAGCGCGTACCGAACCCAAAGTCCTGTACCCAACGGTTCGGTACAAATACGTGTACCTTTACACCCCTAATATATATATATATATATATACAGTATATTGAGAGACCAGGTGGAAAGAGTAAGTGAAGCGTCTTACCTGAACACACCTGTGCTGTCTGGCTACACCTCCATGGTCATTGGCCGCCCAGGGACTGAAACTCCATGGATCGATCCTGATTGGCTCAGACTGGCCCCTCCCAGCACCGTGGTGCTGCCTGGATTGGGGAGATCACACAGTCTGGCTCATTACAGCGTCCCATTGGCCAGGCACTGGGGCACAGTCCCTGAGATTCGCTGGGATCCACAAACGCTAAGGGCTCGCCGGGACAGGACTGTTCCCCCTGGGCACACACACAGGGCCATCTCTCTCCTGGGGCCACAACACAACACCAGCTCCACCGTGTTTACGCAGTTCAGACACGCGCTTGTCAGATCACACTCGGCACAGTAATAAAACAGCAGCGCTGTGACAGGCCAGGCGCAGGAGAACAGCAGCGCTGTGACAGGCCAGGCGCAGGAGAACAGCAGCGCTGTGACAGGCC
>JAINUG010000193.1:822500-850000 GCA_029706075.1 Aldrovandia affinis | reverse complement strand
AGGAGAGAGGGGGAGAGAGAGAGAGGGAGAGAGAGAGAGAGGAGGGGGGGAGAGAGGGACAGAGAGAGAGAAAGAGGAAGAAAGAAAGAGAGAGAGAGAGAGAAAGAGGCAGAAAGAAAGAGAGAGGGAGAGAGAAAGAGGAAGAGAGAGAGAGAGAGAGAGAGACAGAGAGGGGGAACACCCACATTCAATCCACACAGTCTTGTTGGGAGTAGCTATGATGAGTTACCAGTGACTTCCTGACCTGACTCAATCGCACAGCTTCACTGTGGGCCTGCCACAAGCATCTCAAATTGGGCGATATGATTGGTCTACCTCTTGGACACCATCTTCTGGCAATTATTAAGAAGAGCCCAGCCCAGGTGGACTCCCCCAGCACTCAGGACCCGACCCCAGGGTGTGCCTAGGTCCCTCGGTCCCTGTGCAGAGTGAAAGCGCTCTTTGGATTGGCTCGTGAAAGTCAGCGATTGACAGCACACAGCAGTTTAAGAGGTCCATGAAGCATCCCATCTCTGCCCCACACTGGAGCTGGATAGAGCCAGAGAGCATGACCTCCCTCAATGTGCTCAACGCTACCGAACAGAGACAGAGGACACATTCTTCAATCCACACACTGATCCTATTATTATCATCATCATCATCATCACCATCATCATCACCATCATCTCAGAATAATAATAATAACTAAAATGTTATTTGCTTAGCAAACACACTCATCACAAGTGACCTACAACAGTTTAAATGGTTTTTTTGTTGTTTTTTTTTACATTAAAAATTTTTTTCTTGTTTTTACATAATATCTATTTATACAGTTGGATACACAGTATACTAAAGACATGGTGGTCATACACATTGCTCAAGGGCACAACGGCAGTGCCCCACCTGGGTTCTGGATGTGCAATCCCTGAGTTTGCACACCCTTGTAGGACAGAGAGAGAGAGAGAGAGAGAGAGAGAGAGAGAGAGAGAGAGAGAGAGAGAGAGAGAGAGAGAGAGAGAGAGAGAGAGAGAGAGAGAGAGAGAGAGAGAGAGAGAGAGAGAGAGAGAGAGAGAGAGAGAGAGAGAGAGAGGGAGAGAGAGAGAGAGAGAGAGAGGGAGAGAGGGAGAGAGAGAGAGAGAGAGAGAGAGAGAGAGAGAGAGAGAGAGAGAGAGAGAGAGAGAGAGAGAGAGAGAGAGAGAGAGAGGGGAGAGAGAGAGAGAGAGAGAGAGAGAGAGAGAGAGAGAGGGGGAGAGAGAGAGAGACAGAGAGAGGACACTTCCTTCAATCCACACACTAATGTGGGACAGGCATCCCTGATGGAGCAAGGCCTTGTTGGTAAATGGAAAGCACCGAATTGATTTGAGTCTAAAGGAGAATGTATGAACTCTTAATCTCACACACACGCACGCGCACGCACGTGCACACACACACACGCGCGCGCACACACACACACAAGAAATGAAGAAGAAAAGAGGGGAGAGGTCAAGGTTGTCTTCCAGCTGTGCCGACTGTAATGAGATCCCTCATGTTCTTAAAGCCTGGCGTTATGCGTCATACTAAGATAGAATAAATACCTGCATATTTCCACTTTCACATACCCCAGCTTATTAGCCCAACACATCACAACATACAACACATCCACACAGTCTCTACTCTATCTATGTTGTTGTATTGTGTGTAGAGTGTGTGTAGGTATATTGTTGTTGTACATAATCTGTTATTTGATTGATGCTGCTCTTTTGAGGCACTATTTGTTTTATTTTTGTTACATGTGTAATTACTGTGAAACAGCTACTGAGAGTCCAAGACAAGTGTCCCCAGAGGGGCAGATAAAGCATCATGTCCTCAAACAATGAGAGTGCTTCATCCTCCATTCCATTATCACAGGGAGCCGCTAATGCACTGTGTGACTACCCTAGAATTGTATATTGAATTCTGAAAGTCGAACGTTTGTTGATGATCTAATCCTTCCTGAGGCGTGGCGAGTCTTTCAAGGAAACTGTGATGGGCAGAGTCCGCCCGATGACCCCAGTGGGGAAAGCTCATTTCATAACAACCGCTCTGCAAATGGCTCCAGGGCTGACTGACCAACGAGCCACTCAGAGTCCATGTAACTGACCAACGAGCCGCTGTGATACTCAGAGTCCATGTAACTGACCAACGAGCCGCTGTGATACTCAGAGTCCATGTAACTGACCAACGAGCCGCTGTGATACTCAGAGTCCATGTAACTGACCAACGAGCCGCTGTGATACTCAGAGTCCATGTAACTGACCAACGAGCCGCTGTGATACTCAGAGTCCATGTAACTGACCAATGAGCCGCTGTGATACTCAGAGTCCATGTAACTGACCAACGAGCCACTGTGATACTCAGAGTCCATGTAATGGGGCCTGAGCAATCTCACAACAACGAAGAACCCTGGATTTATATCTTTTTATTTTATTTGTTCATTTCATTTCTTCCCAATTTTAGTAGCCAATTACACCCTCTATTTATTTCAATTTGCCCTCCCAACACAAGTCCACCGCTCGTCTCTAAGAGGCAAGCTAATTCTCAGAGGGCAGTGAACTCCGCTTCCTTCGAGAGGGAATTCTCCCACCCACGTTCTAGAGACTCCCTTACGTGCTTCACGGCGGACCCGAGCCGGCTCACCCTCCCCCCCTCCCCCTGGGGTGGACAGACAAACACCGCCCCCGATCGGGGCTGATGACCAGGGCCGGTCTGGTAGAGACGGGTTTAGAACCACGTCCCTGACAGGCAGCGCACACCGTATCAGACCAGCCATCGTTTTTCATCGCCCGTACCGTGCCTGTTTGATCGGTCTTCACTGTTACACTCAGGGACGTCCTGAACGATGTCTTGTTTTTCATCCGACACGCACAGAAAATATCTATTAATTGTGGCCTACGTAGTTACGAGCAGTTGTGATACCGCATAACAGGACCTGAGCTATCACCCACCAGTGAAACTCGACCAGCATCCTAGTAGCAAGTTGTAGCAACACCCGAAATATTCCAGCATGCAAGATTAGTGCCAAGAGGAATCTGTATTAAGCAACACCCGAAATATTCCAGCATGCAAGATTAGTGCCAAGAGGAATCTGTATTAAGCAACATTACACTAATAAATTGTGACTATGCCTTTTATTGATGCAAATTACACAACAATTTTATGTTAAACTAATTAGATACACACAATCAAAGTATAGAGGTAAAAATCGAAATTAGTACTATACTTTAAACCTACACAGAACTGTCGTCTCAGTAGGTAGAGCATGGCGTTGACAACAATTAGGTTGTGGGTCCGATTCCCATTGTGACCACATTAACTGAAAAATATATGCATTCACTACTGTAAGTCTGCTATAATATTATATTATAAATCACATCTGACGTCTGAAAAGTCGACCTCCTGATTAGATCACTAAAATAAACAGCAAGGCACGGAAGGTGCAGTTTACACACTAAACATCTCAACCCACACAACAGTGGGACAAGGTGAGCGTGGTGATAACACAGGAGGATGGAGGTGGCGAAGCAGCCAGTACGATAGCGTAACGATGTCAGTGGGAAGGCACCAGGGATCCGTGAGGAAAGTTAGCCCCGGTGGTCGTGAATGCTCGCCCTGTCTTGGTCCATCCATGTTTAACTGCATTACTGTGTCTGTCATGTGTGTGTCTATTTGGCATGCGAGCCATTTTAACTGTGTTTGACTCGATTTAACCGAGCACCTGGTCACCCAGGACTGGCGCATAGCGAATGCTTCTCTCTGGCTCAGCTAATGTTTTAGTTCGATAAACCTTACATAGCAAGCTGGCAATTATGACTATGCAGTATTTTGGTATGTAACTGGACAATGGTGTGAGCAAACCTTCAACAACTGCGCGCTGAAAAACACCAGCAGCCCATACCCGTACAGCCAGCTGTAGCCCGTCTTTAACCCCAACGGGTATTGAGCCACAATGTCGCGTAATAACACGTTAAAATGTTAATAACACGTTAAAGTGTTCAGCGCGATCGACGCTATTGCAACACAGCGATCGTTATGTTGGCGAAGTCCATTTGTGACCCGACCAACATCTGACATTTGGCAACCGTTCCGTTTCGTGTCTGACAGCGAAATAAGACGTTATGCCATCAGCGAACATGCCCGTTATATTGCTGTTGATGGTCGGGCAGGTTTAAATGTTTAAATGTTTAAATGTTTAAATGTGCCGTGACAGCGAGATGGGTAACGTTAGGCACGTTAGCAGTTAGCCCCCAGCTAGCGCGTTCGCCAGCGTCATCTAATCAACACATTTCATAGCATTGCCACATTATTGTTGTACTCGCTAGCAGAACGATTCGGCTATTCATAGGCAGCTGACCTCACGGATATTCTGGTTTTAAAAAATGTAATTATCAGCAAGCTAGATAAAGGGAACGTTAGCAGGCTATTCCCCCTGAATACAGACACAAATCACCGCATTCCGACACATCATTAAAAGAACAACATCCAGACACTGTATGTAACGTTAGCCAGGTCGCTAGCAGCGATTAATCTACACCTCTGCATTTATATAACGTCCAGCTAGCTAACGTTAGCTAACAACCTCAATTCCTATGATAACTGTGCGCTTTGTGGCTAACAGCTGCTAAGACGGCGCTAGCTACTCACCGGGCAGATGTGCAGTAACGGCTAGCGAGGTGACCGTTAACGGTAACCGGACAGCTATAACGTTATTTTAATTTTCTTATCCCGGTTGGTGGAGGACAGTGATTTTCCTAAGCAAACAGCAGCACCATTTCCCAGTTTGTTTTTCGGCGGTGCTACGGAGGTGGGGGAAAAAGGAAAAAAATAGCCAACCAATGAAACAGTAACGTTTCGTGTCCTCTTTCCGCTGATTAATCCAAAAGTCGAATAACGTTTTTCTGAATTCAATCACTCTCTCCTTTTCGCAGCCATCTTAACCGAATTCCTCACTCACACACACCCTCACGCAAGTGACGTCGTGACGTCTCCCAGGAGCCGCAGCGCTACGCAGCCCTACGCAGCCTTACGCAGCCCGCCCCTCAAAGAAGCAGGGATGCTCTTGTTTACCTTTTTGGCAGGCCCGTCCCTCGCATGGGAGCGCTCATCGTAAGCACTCAAAGCCATGCCCCCTTTCTGAAATGTGCGATAACGGGCAGATGGCCCTGCCTCATGCATATACTCTTACTGCCAACACCAGATTGAGGCCATGACTAACGTTAAAAAAGTTTGATAATACGCCTGTAATACGTCATATCTGTCATTGTGTAATAGTTGTTGACAAGGAATGACAAATCTATACCATGTGTTTTGTTGTTTATTAACAAGAGAGTGGTTCTCTGTGGCTCAGTTGGTAGAGCACAGCGTTGGCCACGCTTAGGTTGTGGGTTCATTTCCCACTGGGGCCACATATACTGAAAAATGTATGCATTCACTACTGTAAGTCGCTTTGGATAAAAGCGTCTGCTAAATGGCATTATATTATTAAACAAACACAAGACATTTCTCCAGTTTACACTCACTGCATCTCTTTCCGTCTCTCAATATCAACTGGAGGACACATACTGGTTCCCGGCAAGCTGAAAGAGTCACTTGGGGGAATTCACGGGAGGGCAAATTGCTCAAATCCCTCAGGTACCCCCGCCCCCCTGCCTAAACTGGGTATCTAGGAGAGCTGCTGCCATGGTGACCAGCACCATCAGGAACACAGGTGTTGTGACCCGTTTCCATGTGGACCAAGTTTGCGTGGCCAATCAAGCAATGGTGTTGCCCTGCTGCACACAGCGACACTGCGCCAGGAGTTTAGCCGCAGACTAAAGTCCATTCCTCTCAAAGCAAGGAGCTCTGTGTTAGTGGCTCTGCTCAACGCCAACGCTCACCCTGAACACGGCACTGCAGCACAGGAAGGACAGCGTCGGGGATGAATCGCTGGGCCGGTCTGTTTCGATGGCATCGCATGCAGAAGGAGAAGGAAAAAGAGGAGGAGAAGACGGAGGAGGAGACGGAGGAGAAGAAAGAGAAGGAGAAAAAAGAGGGTGGAAAGAACGGGGTAAAAACAGCAGAGGTCAAACTCAAACTAAAGTGAGTGGCAATGAGGGCAGGAATCGCCCAGCCTTTCTCATCTTTATCAAAAATGTTTTCCTTGCATTTCTGGACACTGTATATTCTTACAGGGCTTCACAACAGCATTCCACCTCAATATGAAGCCCATATACTTCACCGCAGTATTATACAGCCCTTTCAGTGTGCTAAAATAGATGCTGTATGGTTTATTAACATGCTTTTTTTTTTTTTATGTCTCTGTTTTTACAGATGAGTATTTGCATGTTCAGCTTTTAAAAATATGTTTTATTTCTCATTTTTATTTCTTTCTCTAATAGAAAACGATCCTTTTAGCATTCCTTCTCCACTTGTCCAGATATCTAGACTTTTCCTGACCTGTGTGTCTAATTTCAGAGACTCCCTCAAACCTCAAACCAGCTGCACAAACATGCACAGTTCCATGTGTAGAAGTGTGAACATGGTCCGTAAAGACATTGTAAAACTAGCTCTCGCTCTCTCTCTGTCTCCCTCCTCCAGCTGGAAGGATTGGACCGTCGACCCCTCCAGTGAGTTTTATTTCGCATGGCTCCAGATTATGGTCTTTCCCATCCTCTACAACTGGGTGATCATCATCTGTCGGTGAGAGTGTTCATCACGCTTTACATTGCAGCCATTTTTATCCAGAGAGACTTTTACACACAATCCACAGCTGGACATTTACTGAAGCAGTTCAGGCTAAGAGCCGAACTCAAGGGCAGTGCCCCACCTGGGAATCAAACCTGCAACCTTTCGGTTACAGGCCCTAACCATTATACTGCACTGCCACCCTATACAAGCTACAATGATAGGAGCAGCTCACCTCAACCAGCACCAATGTGCAGCACCCACCTGGGTGAACGCGATGGCAGCCATAGTGCGCCAGTACAAACTGACTACACATCAGATACACAATGGAGAGGCCAGGAGGGAGGGAATGAATTGTATATATATTTTCTTGGTTGGGAACTTGGCCAGGACACCGGGTTAACACCCTACTCTTTTAGAAAAGCGCCATGGGATCTTTTATGAGCACAGAGAGGCAGGACCTCGGTTTTTACCGTCCCATCCGAACGACGGACATGTAGTCCCGTGGGATCGAACCCACAACCATTGCTACCTGAGCTATGGGACTGCCCTATCTGTTTTTCAAGCACGGCTTTTTGAACTGCGTAAGATGCGAAGGATCCTGCCGTGGTTTAGTCAGGGTTATAAATGCGCTAGTGTGGTAAGGAATCGTGTCGTTGTTTTCCCTCGTCCCCTGCTGCTTCAGGACTTGCTTCGATGCTATTGAGCAGAAGTACCTGTCAGTGTGGCTTGCCATCGACTACATATCAGACCTTTTCTATGTGGCAGACATCATCATCAGGGTTCGAACAGGTAATCATAAACATCATAATCAGGGTTCGAACAGGTAATCATAAACATCATAATCAGGGTTCGAACAGGTAATCATAAACATCATCATCAGGGTTCGAACAGGTAACCATAAACATCATAATCAGGGTTCGAACAGGTAAGTGCTGTGCTTCACATTTCATTTGTGCTTCAGAATTTTAAGTTACCTTCTAATCCTTTCAGCAAAGCAATATAACACCGTACAGGGATTGATAGCATTAATTGCCATGTGCAATGAACATTTGGTGGTGATTAAGTTATGGAATCATGTCATGAAGACTAAGGTAAGCACTTTGTCCTAGTGAAGCCTGCCTAAGCAGTACATTACATGACATTGTATTGTAGCTTAACAGACTTATCTAGGGAAAGATATTTATAGCTGACAGTACATATTATCAGTTTATATGGCTGGGCACTTAGTGCAGACACATAGATTAAACACCTTTGCTTAAGGGTACCAACAGTGGTTTTCCCAGTGTTGTCTTTTATTGTTTTTGTTTTTTTCCTTTATCACAGTTTTAAAACATCTTTATTTTAAAAGTTATACATTTACAGACAGTAAGGAAAAGAAAAAAAGGACATTCATGTATACACAAAGATCACCAATACACTGTTCACAAGGACAGGGGCACAAAAACAAGACATTCGAACATTAAATACGCTCATTGAACAAGGACACACATTGGTTCTTGGGGAATATATAAAAACAGGTTTTTAAAATAAAAAATAAAAAGTGTTTTGTGCTTGGCAACTCAGAGCGTGCCTCCTCAACACTCTGTATGATCCAGTGTTACTGTGTAACTTACACAGCTATAATGTTCATGTTGAGTATTCATACGGCTGGTCATGTACACACACGCTACCCTCCTTATTCAAGGGTGCTACAGCAGGGCCGCACTCAGGAAGTAAACTTTCGTGTTATAAGTAATTATGGGATAGTGAAGCTTCGCTGACCCGACAACGGGCAGGGCTGCCGCCCAATGCCATCCGTCAACCCTTACAGCAGGGCGTCAAACCCAAGTCCTGAGAAGACCTCAGCGTCTGCAGGCTTCCTTTCCAATCAGCAGCTAATTTAGGCCTTGGAGCCAAGGCGTGTGGGCTCTTTAGCCAATCGACAATGCTGAAACACACACACACACACACACACACACACAGAATACGCAGCATGCACTGTGGCTCTGACCTCCGTGCCTTGCAGGGTACCTGGAGCAGGGCATCCTGGTGCGTGACCTGGCCCTCCTGCGCACACGTTACCTGCGCTCGGCGCGTTTCCGCTGGGACCTGGCCTCCCTGCTGCCCACGGACCTGCTGTACCTGCGCCTGGGCGTGCACTGCCCCCTGGTGCGCGTGAACCGCTTCCTGCGCACGCCGCGTCTGTCCGAGGCCTTCGACCGCATGGAGACGCGCACCTCCTACCCCAACACCTTCCGCATCTCCAAGCTCATGCTCTACATCTTCGTGCTGATCCACTGGAACGCCTGCCTGTACTTCGCCCTCTCGGCCTACATCGGCTTCGGCGCGGACCGCTGGGTCTACCCCAACATCTCCGACCCGGTGTTCGCCTCGGTGCGCCGCCAGTACTTCTACTGCTTCTGGTTCTCGGCGCAGATCTTCACCACGGTGGGCGACACGCCGCTGCCGCACCGCGAGGAGGAGTACCTCTTCATGATCACCGACCTGCTCATCGCCGTGCTGGTGTTCGCCTCCATCGTGGGCAACGTGGGCAACGTGATCACCAGCCTGCGCGACCGCGACAACGTCTTCTTCCCCAACCACGAGCTGGTGAAGGCCTACCTGCGCAGCCACCGCATCAGCCGAGAGCTCCGCGGCCGCGTCAACGGCTGGTACCAGCACCTGCACATCAACCGCAAGATCACGCGCGAGAACGAGATCCTGGAGCAGCTGCCCATCACGCTGCGCACCGAGATCGCCGTCAGCGTGCACCTGCCCACGCTCTGCAAGGTCACCATCTTCCAGAACTGCGAGACCAGCCTGCTGGAGGAGCTGGTGCTCAAGCTCACGCCGCAGGTGAGGGGCGGGGCCAGGGGGGGCGGGGCCGGGGGGGGGGGGGGGGGGGGCGAGGGGGGCGGGGTACAGGAAGTGACGGGGCGGGCTGCAGGTGAGCCGAGGGGCGGGGGGGGGCCCGGGTGGGGGGGCGGGGCCAGAGGGGCAGGGGCACAGGGTGACGGGGCCCGAGGTGGCGGGGCCGGGGGCGGGGCCCGAGGGCAGGGCCCGAGGGGCATGTGTACAGGAAGTGACAGGTGTCTGCGCTGCAGGTGAGCGGGCGGGGCCGGTGGGCGGGGCCGGGGGCGGGGCCCGAGGGGCGGGGCCGGGGGGCGGGGGTGGGGGCGGGGGGCCGGGGGCGGGGCTGGGGGCGGGGCCCGAGGGGCAGGTGTACAGGAAGTGACAGGTGTCTGCGCTGCAGGTGTACAGCCCCGGGGAGTACGTGTGCAGGAAGGGGGACGTGGGGCACGAGATGTACATCATCAAAGAGGGGAAGCTGGCTGTGGTGGCGGACGATGGAGTCACCCAGTACGCTGTGCTGGGGGACGGGAACTTCTTCGGAGAGATCAGCATTCTCAACATCAAAGGTTAGAACCGACATTCTCATTTTCCCAGCAATGAATTTCTGTCTGATCCTTTTTTTTTGTGTATCTTTTTACAAGGTCACACAAAATTTAGTTTTAAGGGATATTCCTTCAGATTTCTTGTCAAAGGAGAGCTTGGTCCTTAGTTGGTGAGGTTTAAAAATATCAGGAATGTAAACTGTCAAAATGAATCCTCTTGAGTGTGCAGTTGTCACACGTGGTGGTTTACATATTCAGTAATACATATTATACCGTTATATTATTGTATTATTTTATAGATAATATCGCAGAGTACAAGAATCTTTTCCTCAATTTAGTCGCGGTGGTATGTTCTATTTCACTTTGCATTTGAAAAGTAGCTTCTTTGGCCTGGATTCAAGCATCTTCTGCCTCCAACTTTTATTTTCAGTGTAGTGCAAGGGTTTTATTCTTCATACAGTTTTGGTGAGTTTAGCAATTGCTAAACCCGTTCTTTGAGGAGAAAAAGAAAAACAGCAAAGCGTTTATTTGCAAGTAAAAGTTTCGTGAATTCAGGCCTTTGTATTGAAGCTACAGTTTCTCTCCAAAAAAACACCTTGAGGGGCCTCCGATAGCATAGCAGTGTAACGCACCCCTATTGGCTGGTCCTTTACGAGTGTGAGCTGCCTATCACGGTCGCGGTTCGAAACCCGACTGTACCAAACCGACTCTGGTGGGGAGCCGCAATCGGGGGGCAGCGGGCAAATTGAAATAAACAGAAGGTACAATTGGCCACTAAATTGGGAGAAAAACGGGGAACAAATAAAACAAAAACCTCAACGGATAATAAGTCAGGGTTCATTGCAATATGCAGCCTTTTCATTTCTCTCTTTGAAACGAAACACAGGGAACAAATCAGGCAACCGCCGCACAGCCAACATCCGCAGCATCGGGCATTCGGACCTCTTCAGCCTGTCCAAGGAGGACCTGACGGACGTGCTCTCAGAGTTCCCTGCCGCCAAGAGGCTTCTGGAGGAGAAGGGCCGGCAGATCCTCACCAAGATGGGCATGCTGGAGGAGCCGGGCCCCGAGGACGGGCCCGGGGAGGAGAGGAAGACAGAGACGAGGGTGGAGCGCGTGGAGGACAAGCTGAACGCTCTGCACACCAAACTGGCGCGGCTGATGGCGGAGCTGGAGTCCAGCGCGTCGAAGATGCAGAGACGGGTGGAGATCCTGGAGCTGGACGTGGAGGGGGGAGAGGGGGAACGGAAACGGAGAGAGAAGGGAGGAGAGGGGGAACGGAAACGGAGAGAGGAGGGAGGAGAGGGGGAACGGAAACGGAAACACAGAGACAAGGGAGGAGAGGCAAAGGGGGCGGGTGGGAAAACGGAGGGGAGAGGGGCCGGGACACAGAACAAGGGGGAAGGGGCGGAGGGTGGGAATGGGAAGGGCGGGGTGAAGGGAGAGGGGAAGGTGGAACCAGAGAGGAGAGAAAGGGAAGAGAGTGGAAAGGGAGGAGAGGAGCAGCAGGGTGGGGCCACTCAGAAGGGGGAAGGGGGGGAACCAGCAGGGAAGAAGGGCAAAGGATGAGAGGCCTGAGGGAGGGGGCAGGGGGTGGAGAGAAGAGGAGAGGAATAAGAAAGGGAGGGGAGTACAAAAATGAAAGTACTTTCTTAGCTGCTGTATTTTTAGCCTTTGATATTCTACACAAGAGCAGGAGGTAACTAGAGACACACACGCAGTAATAAAATGATAACAATAAATCAAATCAAATTATGTATACCAAGCATTCTAGAGATAATTTATGTCTGTGAGCACTAACATTTCGCTATGCAGCAAGCAGCAACGCACTTGTGACGTGAAGTACACAAACCCTTTACTTAAAAAAGTACAGATGCCCTGATAAAATATTACTCCAGTAAAAGTAAAAAGTCATACATTTCTTCCCATGTTGGGTGGGAATATTTGTTGTTTTAAGTAAAAATGGAAATACTTAAGTGAGCACAGATACTTGAAAAATGTACAGTAATACATAAAGGTAAAGTAAATGTAATTTTGCTTTGTCCACCACCGCTTCTGGTGTGGATTACCTGCCATTTTAATGAGTGTTTCACTGCTGTGCTGCCGCTGCTGGGTGATATAGATTGGCCTTGAGCCTCACCGCCAATTCTCATAGTCCACCACTAGATCGCAGCAGATACTAGGTTCTGAGTCAATGTGAGCCGTGGAATAATTTTGGAGACCAAATTGTGCCTTTGCCTGTCAGATATTTATGTGTGCATTAATGATGGTGGTGATGTCATTAAGATGAGTTACGCAGGTCGGATATAATCAGGCCAACATAAATGATGGGCGCAGCAGATGGGCGGTTATGAACACAGATCGCCGTCTAGATGAACTGGAGACTTCGCCAAAGTTAATATATTTGGAAAAACAATAGAAATTCCAGCTGAACTTCATGGCTGTCATCAACCTAACGACTGCTGCAGTCCAGTCGGGTGATTGCTTCTGCGATCGTGGTGGCGACCTTTACTGACTGGAACACTCTCTGCGATCGTTGTGCACATTGCAAATCATGTTGGTTATTGATGGACGTTAACAGAAATACACAGTTTTATATTTGTATGCCTCCTCAGGCAAAGGATGAAAAATGAAATGCAGATGAGTGGTGGGGGGTGGGCAGGCCTCCACTCTCACACCAGCACCTATATATCCCACAGTGTGGGTGGGAACATGATTCCCACTGCTTGACAGGGGTGTTATTCCACATGACACATAAGATTAAATCACAAATCAAATCATGTCACGATTAATATTACAAACAACGTGGTCAATCAGATGATTCAGTTGTGTCTGGTCTTGACAGGTAGGACCCTGAGGGTTAATTGCGGTGAGCGTGCCAAACTGGTCTTGCTCCGGTAGAGACTGGGGCCGTGAGACCCCCACAGACGCGGCTTCATTCAAGCCTGTCTCCTTCCCTTAGCTTTGCCGTCATGCAGGAAAGAGTGTAATCATCAAAACTGTTATGTATTTGCAGAAAAATCATAAGTAATATTTAATATTTAAAAGCATAAGTAATAACTGATATAGAATGTGACTGTCAAGGGAAGAAGGCTGGATCTCACGTAGTGAAGGTGTTCATGTAAGATGTGTTTGGTTAAGCTGGGTTCAGACAGGGTGTGGTCCATTAGCCCCGCCCCCTCTTACTGTGTGGCAGGAGCCCCCAGGGCAGCAGTGAGCGATATGCCTCCCCTCCCATCTGCACTAGCGCTCCTGTAGTACTGTGTGTTCTGTAGTGGGGGAAACAGTCACTGGATCATAGGCAAGTGTATCGCAGTGGGCTGGCAGTGTAGTGTAATGGTTAGGGGAGCTGGGCTTGTAACTCAGAGGTTGCAGGTTCAATTCCCAGGTGGGGCACTGCTGTTGTACCCTTGAGCTAAAGGTACTTAACCTGAATTGCTTCAGTAAAATATCCAGCTGTATAAATGGATTGTATGTAAAGAAATGTAAACTGTGTAAGTCGCTCTGGGTAAGAGCGTCTGCTAAATGCCGAAAAATTGTAAAATGCATTGGGTACAGCAGAGGCACAATTGGCTAGAAGAATTTGTTAAAAATGTAAAAAGACACTCTATAATACAGTTCCTAAAAGTGATCAAGGTTATTAAACAACTTTTTAAGTTATTCTCATCATATTTGAAAAAAATGCACAAAGTTAGATCGATGTTACTTTTGAAATATCATACTGTTTTTCATGTAAAATCTATTTTAATAATCAATATTATCAGTAGAAATGAGCAGACAAAGTTCTGATGTATCAGGAAAGATATTAACAATGTTAGTGTTCAAAATACACATGGTTGTAAAATATCTATCACACATATATTTTTTTATTGCCTGTGGCTCAGTTCGATTTTGAAGACGCAAGCTCCTGATGCATGCTGGGAGGCGTAGTCATTTTAATTTCATGCGGAACAATATCTTCTCTCTCTTCCTCCAAAGTACGTCTGCAGAAAGAGGTCTGAGTTAGTGACAAACTTTTGTTTCCTTAGGGGGGCAGTAGTGAGGCTTTTTATTTTTCCCAGGATTCATTTAAATCTGGTGCTATAAATTATGGTCTGGTTTCCTTTTTTGAAAATGCTGACATAAGGTGGGCATCACTCGAGCTGTGTTCTATCTGTGTGATCTCCTGTCACTGATCCAGGACTTTCTGTTCTTAGCAAACACTTATTAACCCTGTCATCTGAGGCTCACGATTTGGAACAAATATTTCTGTCCCCCGGGAAATTAATGGGCAATAAAAATAGTGATTGTTCAGTGGAGGCAAGATTTCCAACGAATGCCGTCCGTCGTCCAAGGTTACGTATGTAAAAAATAAACATTAATGATCGTTTCATCGTAACGATAAATAAAGTCTTGCTTGTACTTGGTGTCAGTGTTTTCAATTACTCCGATGACCGCTGTGTCAACAACAACAACAACAACAAGGAATGCTTATCCTCATGCCTCACGCTTATCTGTGTTAAATATCAAACTGGACTTCACGGTCTTAATGATATTGTGAAACTGTGGCCCGGCCCCCCTACCCCCCGGCCCCCTGAATGCAGTCTGATGGTAGATAGAGCACGAGCACACAGAGGAGCTCACAGCCATCGAACCCGGCGCAGGGCTCTCTGAACCCTGTGACACCAGTGTCGTACACTCAAAGGGACGGATGGCTGAACTGTAATTACTCTTATCCAGAGCGACTTACAAGATGTGCAATAATACATGGTAGGAACAATCATTGTTAGTGCAAGAGATCAGTGCAGTAATACAGCGATAGACATCATTGTTGGCAGCTGCGTACCACACCTGTAACATAGAGAATGAAAATGTTAGTGGATTTATTTCTTTTAGAGACAGTTTTAAACATGGATACATATTACGAAAAGCAGTATTAGACATGTAAGCAGTGGTGATGACAATTAGTAAAAATGTACAGATTTCAGTGGCAGTGGAGTCTGAAGAGGAGGGTTTTGAGTCTCTTGCAGAAGATGGATCCCAGTGACCGAGTGTGGAAGATCACAGAGAAGAGGCGAGACCGCGAGGAGCGGCTGCTGGGTGCCCGGAGGGATGGGACAGTCAGTTTGCCAGAGGAGGTGGAGCTGGAGGGGTCTGGCTGGGGTGTAGGGTGTGATGAGTCTGACTGGAGTGTAGGGGGATAGAGGAGTTCTGGCTCTGTAGTCTGGCTGGGGTGTAGGGTGTGATAGAGGAGCCTGGCACCAGTGATTTGAAGCTGGCTGGGGTGATGTGTGAGTGTCTGAGGTATGGGGGAGCAGCCAGTGCAGAGCCAGCACCAGTGATTTGAGGGCGTGACGCGATGGGGAGCCAGTGCAAACTTGGGCTGGTTGTAAACACCTGGTTGAACACCAGCATTCAGCAGCGTTGGACTAGTTGCAGTGGCTTGATGGCACAGGCCAGAAGGCCTGCCAGCAGGGAATTGCAGTAGTCCAGACGAGAGATCACCAGGGCCTGGACCAGGAGTTGTGTGGCCTCTTGGGTGAGGAGTAGGACTGGCCACATGACCCAAGACCCAGCAGAGTCCTGTTCATTCGGTTGCCATGGGAACGCCTTGGTTCCCTCCTCATTCTGAAATAACCGCCATTTCACTAGCCCCCCGATCCACTTCTGCCGGCTCTCAAGAGACAGTTCAGGAAAAGATTTATTTCAGCGATTGACAGGAGCACTAGCATGATGTGGATTGGATGCGTCTGAATGACTATTCTGAGTTTGGCGAATGACAAGTGTGCCTCATCTACACACAAACAGTAAAATACATGTATGCATAATCTTAGAACTGAACAGTAAAATGTTCAGTGTTCATTTAAATCTTATAGAGTTTATATTAACCCATATAGGATCAACTGTACTCTGTGATAGTACAATTTGCTCTCTCAGAATTGATTTATTTTTGCTGTGAGGGTTCCAAGGCAAATGTTTGGCCCAAATGTCCACCCTTGGCCCACCTAAGAGTGGTCACAAAATGTCTTGATTTGGTTAAGGATAAAAAATGCATGAATGCTGCATCGGTCCCAACTGCTGGCCAGCGACTAGTCACACAATAACTTGTGAGAGGAAAGGGGAGGTTGGAACACAGGAACTTTCAAGCTCCACTTACCTGGAACTAACGGCCATAATGCTGTTCTGCGCTGTGACTGTGAGGGCGATCTGCGTCAGTACACCTTCACGGTACAGGGGCCTCGGATAGCATAGCGGCCTAACGCACTCGCATTGACTGCTGCTTTGAGTGTGAGCTGCCTACTGCGGTCGTGGTTCGAAACCTGACTGTGCCAGACCAGCCCTGGGGGAGGGAGAGATGGCACAAGCTCACCGAGAAGCACGGAGGGTGTCTCCAGAAAGTAGGTGGACGAGTTCCCTCTCAAAGGAGACGGATCATCGCCGGCCTCGGAAAGTAGCTTGTCCCGTAGAGAGGGGTGGCAAGTTCGTGGGGGGCTGAATCTAAATAAATAGAGGGTATAATTGGCTACTAAATTGGGAGAAAAATGGGGAAAAAATCTGAAACAAAATGTTAAAAATGTAAAAACAACCTACATGGCCTATTCTTGTGTCCTTCCCTGTCTGCACAGTGTGTCTGTGTACGTCTGCTCTCAGGGTGGAATATACCTTTGGCCGGGAGAATAATAAGTAGTGCCTGACATAATATCACACGGGAGAGACTTACTCTTCTCAGGAAAAAGATGAAAACAAATCGTTTTTTGAAGCTGTGGTTTCCAAACTGTTGGTCGTGGCAGGGGTTAGGCCTCAGAATAATATACCAGTTTCGGACACTAAAAGTGGGTTTGAGTTTGGAAAACGTGTGTCAAAATGTGTAAACACCAACGAGGACATCAATTTGGACATTTATTTTAGCTTAACATGTTATTTTTTGTAAATCTAAAATAATTATCCAGATCAGATATTATATATATATAATATTATTTTATTTTTTCCAGCATCAATCACACGTTCAATGTCAAAAGTCAAAAAGGACATCTGTCAGTCCAGCTACAGTATATCAAAATTCGGATAAAAGTTCATTTCTTAAGTATTATATATATGGCGAGTGCAAGTTCATTGGCATTTATAAACTATTTCAATTGTATCTATAATTTATTATTTTATTTTATGCGATTAAAAAAAGCTGTGTAAAACTGAAGAGGAGAATCGTGCTGTCAGGGAAAATGGCTTTTTGAAGAAAGAAAAAAATTACAAAAAACCCTTCCAACTCCGTCCAATCCAGACCACGTTCAAGGAACCTCGACCCGGGCCACAAGGTGACCCGAACGTGCCTGCAGCGCTATAATAAAGATCAGCGGTTAACGATAATACCTTCCAGAACATTAATTTTTGGATATGTGTAACACTGACGTTGTTAGGAAAATAACCACAATGTTAGGCAAACACTATAAAAGCTGCCTGTTCGCAAGAAAGGGACATTTCATTAAACTGCGTCCACACTGCTCTCCAAGTCTCGACGGAAACATATCGGAATACGTTGGTAAGATATCCATTTATATGATTGCAATTATTAATGGTGAATTGTACATTATCACGTGTCAGCGTTGGTCTGTAAATTATGTTTAATGGGTTGCATTTAATTAATTAATATTCAAATACAATTACATTTACGTCATTAGCCTACATAGCCTATACAGTACAATTATTTTATTATTTAATAAAATATTATTTAATAATATAATTGTTATTATATTAAAATTGAAGCTGGCGTACTCTATCGTGTCTATTTTTCGGTGTATTATTCGTGTATGTTAATTTTGTTAACTTTTTCTACAGTTCGCAAATAATTCGCTATTCCCCAGTACCGCTCCCACTCTGTTCTGTTGCTGCCATGTCAGCCCTGCCGGCCTGTGAGAAAGCGCGGAGGTCGAAAGGCGGCATCGCCGGTCGCAGCCGATACGACACGTACGTCCTGCCGTGCGTGGCGGAGTTTTTCGGTACCGGGCTTTTCGTGTTCACCGGTTGCGCTTCTCTGATAGAGAACTCCCGGGAACAGGCAGGCTCCAGCCGGCTCTCGCGCACGGAATAGCGCTCTCCATCTCCGTCGCCATCGCAGCTGGAGTGAGGTATGCTATGGGTTATAGCAGGGTCTTCACCTTAACATTACAGGCATTTAGCAGACGCTCTTATCCAGAGCGACTTACAGTTTACATTTCTTTACATACAATCCATTTATACAGCTGGATATTTACTGAAGCAATTCAGGTTAAGCACCTTTAGCTCAAGGGTACAATGGCAGTGTCCCACCTGGGGATTGAACCTGCAACCTTAACGTTACAAGCCCAGTTCCCCCTAACCATTGCCTGCCTTAAACCCTTGTGTTGTCCTCGGCTAGTGAATACCCCCTAAATTAATATTTTTTCAGCATGAAATTCGATTATTATATTTTTACAAAAGCTGTACGCCATCAGGGTACAAAGATTATACACATCTATTACAGCAAAAACAATCAATTATGATCTCTCTGCACCCCAAGTTGTTGATGAGTGACAGGTTGTTTCTTCATGCAAAATAGATTTGGGGGTTAAAACTCAATGACTTTTTTTCTCTGTACTTACATGATCGCTGCAATAAGTGAGCCCCGTGTTTCTCAGATCAACACACCGTAAACGCCTGTTTTCCTTCTGTTGAGAGATCAATTAAGCAGGTGATTGACATAATAATTGGATATCACTCTAGTGTTCATCTTTTAAGAAGCAACTGTAGTTCGTTGCTACAAATATGGGTTTGGGCGGGAATGTTTAACAGGGATACTAATGAACTGTAATGTAATTAATTGTAATTAACTGATAACTGTAATTAGTTGATTGTTGTGGTCGAACAGCTGATTACGCTGAACCGAGACAGCTTCAGACAAGACAAGTTTGAGCAAGGGACATATATGAACAAAATATGTGTTTATTGAACTAATGTATCTTTATCTACTTGCTCAAACACCATTAAAGTGTTCAGCTGGGGAGAACAGAAACAGCTCGCCTATACGTAATGTGGTCTGGGGGAACACTGAACTAGCCGACAAATGTACAAGAAAACGTGTGGCCCTGAAACTTTAAAATTGTACATTTAACTGTTGAATTGTACTTTGTATTTCACTTTGAGTAACACATTTCAGCAAACGTTACATTTCATCATCCCCGTAGGAAAGTATTGTTTGTGTCGTAACATAATCAGCATCAAGCACAATACACAAACACAGCACATAAAATATTAAATACATTATATATTTATTCATTCAAACACGAATATCTTTGTGACGTTTTGAGACTGCCGATGACGATGACGTGGAAGAATAAGACGTATCACACAGGATTACATCTGTGACTCGCGGTTAGAGGTAAAGAGTCGCAGTGATTCATTCACATACCAGCACACACATGAAAAGGAGGCCAGAGTAATCTCCTTCAGCACTTTCACCTTTCTTCGTGTCGGTACGCAGCCCTATAGCCTACGAGCCGAACGCGTTTTGTTTAAAACGAGCAGATGAAGCAATGCCGCTCTTCCACACAGCGGATTAAACACTGGAGGTGGATCTGAGCTTGTTTTGTTTTGTCGTTGGTTCGTTGCGTTTCTGTCCAGCGGGGGTCACATGAACCCTGCGGTGTCACTGGGGGCGGCGATAAGCGGAGGTCTCAACGTCTTCCTGCTCGTGCCCTACTGGGCGGCCCAGTTCTGCGGTGGACTGGTCGGGGCTGGCCTGGCCAAGGTGAGTCCGTCTTACTCAGATCAGCGACTCTGTTGACCCTTTCCCACAATGCGCTTCACAGACACACACAGCTGACTGTACATTTCAAGCCATTTTCTTCTTTCTCACTCTCTCCCACTGTCCCACTGTCTCTTCCACCCTCTCCTTCACTCACTCTCTCTCTGTCTCTTTATCTCTCTCCCTCTCTTTCACTCTCTCTGTCTATCTCTCACTCTCTCTATCAAATTCAAATTCAAATTCAAATTGGCTTTATTTGCATGACAAGTGAACTTGTGTTGCTAAAGCATTTGGTAAAAACATATATTAGAATAACAACACCTCTATATACCTCTATCTCTCTCTTTCACCCTCTCTCTCGTTCACTCTCTCTCACCCTCTCTCTCTCTCTCTCTTGTTACGCTTGTTGGTAAATCCCAGATATGAAGTGTAAAATGAGCTGCATTGTGATGAGGAGGCAGACCCAACATTCAGAACAGGAGACAGGGAAGCTGTATTCCCAGCCGAGGGTATGATACTCAATGTTCAAACACAACTGGGTAACGAGGGTATGATACTCAATGTTCAAACACAAAACACCGCAGTGATCTTCTGTGCAGTTGAGAGGCACATTCACACAAATTTGCCCGTGAGACACCGCAGGACTCCACAGGTAGTCACCTGCACGTTGTCACACCGAAGTCAGCGTTTCTCCTGCGTGATGAGAGTGAGGCCTTCTCTCGCCCTGTCCGAGTGCAGGCGGTGTCGTCCCACGCAGATTTCCTCAACGCGACGGGGGGGGCCTTCACCTCCATCCGGACGAGCGAGCAGGTGCCCGGGGCCCTGGTGGCCGAGATCGTCATGACGTTCTACCTGGTGCTGACCGTGTGCATGACCGCCATCAACACGCAGAGCAAGACGCCGCTGGCGCCCTTCTGCATCGGGCTCACCCTCACCATCGGCATTCTGGGAGGGTGAGCGCGCGCGCGCCTGACCTGCAGTCACCTCCTCAGTGTGACATTCTCTCTCTCGCTCCACGCGTTGCTGTTTCATCGATCCTTTCCCAAGTGTGAGCTGGAAACGGAATTGATCAAACAGATTGGCCACCATTGACCCAGTGAGTCGAGGGTAAAGAAGGCTGTGTTGAGGGTCTCCCAGGTTGTGTAAGGGTGAGAGTGTTGGGGGCCTCCCGGGTGGTGTAAGGGTGAGAGCGTCTGACTGGGTCACAAGTCGCCCACTGCAGCTGTGGTTTGAAACCTGGCTGCGCCAGCCCGGCCCTGACCGGGAGCACTGGTAGGGGGCGGCGATTGGCTGTGTGCCCCCAGAGGGAGGGGGGAGGGATGGAGAGCCGGCACGAGCTCGCTGAGGAGCAGTAAGGTGACCTGGTGAAACATAGCTGGGCGAGTCTAGTCTTGAAGGAGGCGGATCATTTTTTAAAAAGAAAGAAAGTCATAAACCAGATTAGGAATCATTTTATTTTTCCTTATTTATAAACAACATCGACATACACATTTCAGTTAAAGTTTGCTTCAGCAAAAAAAAAAACTGAACATGAGCAGGAAGATAAGCTGCATGTGTCATCATGAGGTGAATTTTGTTCACATATTTCCAGCGAGGAGAAACAGATGTTAAGGGTTTTGTCTGGCCAGGCTCTGCTGCATCAGAACAACACTCTCAATCACGGAGCCGAAGGCCAAGGCAGCCGCTCCTGGAAGCGTAGCGTGTTTCTGTCACACCGTGTTTCTGTCACACCGTGTCTCTGTCACGCCGTTCAGGCTGACTGCGATGTTTCTCCTCTGACCCGGGGCAGGGGCGGGGTGTCGGGAGCGTGTCTGAACCCGGCCAGAGCCCTGGGCCCGGCGGTGGTGGCAAACTACTGGCCATACCACTGGGTGTACTGGGTCGGGCCTCTCGTCGCCGCGGTGATGGTGGGACTGGTGCTCAGGTGCGTCATGACATCAACATTGACATATTAGGCACTTAGCAGAGCTCTTATCCAGAGCGACTCACAATATGTGCATTAATACATGGTAGGAACAGTCATTGGGTCTGCATTGTTCTCGCAGGAGATCAGTGCAGTAATACAGCGATAGACATCATTGTTGGCAGCTGCATACCACACCTGTAACACTGGGAAGGAAAAGTTAGTAGGTTGGAAAGGATGACACAGTTATCTTTCATCACACTGTTTCTTTCATTGTTATTATGTCAGATAATGCACGACTCACCTTTATGGTCATGATTATTGTGATAATGATGATGATGATGATGATTATTGTGATGATGATGATGATGATTGTTGGTTTATTTTAGTGTGTAATTAAAAGACACCATAGAGAATGATGTACTCATCATCATCATCGTCGTCACCTTCATCATCCTCTCTCTTCTCTCCTCCACCTTCACCACCCTCTCTTCTCTCCTCCACCTTCATCACCCTCTCTTCTCTCCTCCACCTTCATCACTCTCTCTTCTCTCCTCCACCTTCATCACCCTCTCTTCTCTCCTCCACCTTCACCACCCTCTCTTCTCTCCTCCACCTTCATCACCCTCTCTTCTCTCCTCCACCTTCACCACCCTCTCTTCTCTCCTCCACCTTCATCACCCTCTCTCTTCTCTCCTCCACCTTCATCACCCTCTCTCTTCTCTCCTCCACCTTCATCATCCTCTCTTCTCTCCTCCACCTTCATCACCCTCTCTTCTCTCCTCCACCTTCATCACCCTCTCTTCTCTCCTCCACCTTCATCATCCTCTCTTCTCTCCTCCACCTTCATCACCCTCTCTCTTCTCTCCTCCACCTTCATCATCCTCTCTTCTCTCCTCCACCTTCATCACCCTCTCTTCTCTCCTCCACCTTCATCACCCTCTCTTCTCTCCTCCACCACAGGCTTCTCCTTGGCGACCCAGGGATACGACTCGTCATGACCGAGGAAACTTCGGCGTGAAATATACTTTTCAACTTCCTCAATACCCCCCACTCACTCACACACACACACACTCACACACACACACACACACACACACACACACACACACACACACACACACACACACACACTCACACACACACACACACACACAATCATACCTGCTGTAGTGGATGGAAAAACATGCCCTGTAGCTTTGAAAAAGAGATCTGTCCATTTGCGTTCGATTATAATCGAATGACATTGTGTACATCATGTGAGAGGGTTTGAGAAACAATTCATAGCTGTAAAAACACCGGATGATCATCTTAGCGCTTGTGTGTTATGCTTAGCATAATGGTTAGGGGGGAACTGGGTTTGCAGCTCAAAGGTTGCAGGTTCGATTCCCAGCAGGGGCACTGCTGTTGCACTCTTGGGCAAGGTACTTAACCTGAATTGCTTCAAGTTTTAAGCCTGAACAGCTTAAATATACCACTGTGTGATGTGATGTGATGATGTGATGTGATGTGATACCTAGACCAACACGACAAAGAGCCCCAGCTGTCCCCATGCAACCCTGCCTGCTGTTGACCCCATGTTGACCTCTCTAGAACCAAAACATCAAAGAAATCACACAATTCACATGCCTATAAAATAATCTTGATTTTCACTCTGAGATTTAGATCTCACAAAAGACTTGTGTAATATATTACAGTGTTTACAGGGCAGTATTTGTAGAGGTATACTGACGATGCACTTGATATAAAACAAAATAAATACACAGATATATTTATCTGTGAGGATCACAATTCAGATTATTTCTTGAAAACTCTTTAGGAACAAATGTGTGGATTTTGTTCGTACATTTTTTCTGGCATATTTGCCATTTGGTAGCTACCATTAATTTGTATGTTTGAATTATTTTTATACTGTATATCGTATATTAATTTCAGAGAGAAGCACACATTCAACACAACACTTAGTAAATGGTTTGTTACACATTATGTTATGTATAAGGTGTGCATGAGTATTAATTTGTTAACTTCCAATAAATCTGTTAATTTACAGATGTGATATTATGATGATGTGGGAGATAGCCATTCTTGATTTTCAGTTTATTGTCTCTCTGCTGCTTTGCTGGGCGCACACTCTCCAACTTACCTCCAACATCCAGGTGATTACGTGCCACAGGTATTCACTACTGCAGGTATTAGCAGGCGCTCTTATCCAGAGCGACTTACAAAAGGTGCATTTATACATGGCAATAGATATACAGCGATAGACATCATTGTTGGCAGCTGCACACTGTACCTGTAACACTGGGAGAGAACCCTCTTCACTGCCTCCTCACTGCAGTCACTCACCCGCCCCCCTGGCTCTGATATCTACTGACCTCTCACTCCTCCACTTCCACCAGGGGGTTTTTTGTCCCTGGATGTAGCTGTTGGCATGTGGGGGTTTGGGGTGGGGGGGGAAGAGAAGAGAGAAGATTGTTCATTTCCTCGTTAGGACATACATCTCTCTCTGTCACACATTTCTCTCTCCCTCTCTCCCACATCTCTCTCTCTCTCTCTCTCTCTCACATCTCTCTCTCTCTCTCACACACACACTCTCACATTTCTCTCTCCCTCTCTCACACTCCCACATCTCTCTCTCTCTCTCTCTCTCTCTCTCTCTCTCATCTCTCTCTCTCTCACACACACACTCACATTTCTCTCTCCCTCTCTCACACTCCCACATCTCTCTCTCTCTCTCTCTCTCTCTCTCTCTCACCACCATCCTCTTGTCAGTGTGACTCTCTCTCCCGCCCCCTCATCCTCCATATGACAGATCATTCCAATTGTTTGTCTGTCGGGCACGCTTGTAAATGACGCACGCTCCTAACAGATCCCTTTATTGGCGCGCCTGTTTCAGCTTCAGCTTCCGACTGTCCAGCTGCCTCAAACCTTCCCAAAATTAGATAAACGTGCCGCTACAACTTTTCTCCCTGACAGAGAGTAATGGGACCAATAGCTAGTGTAGAAACCAATAAAGTGATGTGTGCCAAGGGGATGGGGCATATTTTACCACCAGGAAATACTCTCTGTAATTTATTTACCCAATGTCACCACAAACATGCAATTTCTCTACTTGCATGCATTTGTTCAGCTATACGGTCAAAATCTGTATTGTGGGAGAGAAAGAGGAGGGTCATCTACTTTGCCCTCTTTAGAGTGTAAACTCCAACATGAAAGGGGAATTCATTATGAAACCTTTTTGACACTACAAATATGAAAGTGCTCCAATAATTCATTAATACATACAGTATACTGGTTTCTCATACTGTGCATGTGTGACTGGGTGCATTTGTGTGTTGGTGAGTGTGTGTATGAGAGTGTGTGTTGGTGAGTGTGTTTGTCTGTGCGCGCGTGTGTGTGTGAGTGAGTGTGTGTGTGTGCATTTGTGTGTGAGTGTCTGTGCGCGCGTGTGTGTGAGTGTGTGTGTGTGTGTCTGTGCGCGCGTGTGTGTGTGTGTGTGCATTTGTGTGTGTGTCTGTGCGCGGGTGTATGTGAGTGAGTGTGTGCATTTGTGTGTGTGTCTGTGCGCGTGTGTGTGTGTGTGAGTGTCTGTGCGCGTGTGTGTGTGTGCGCGTGTGTGTGTGTGTGTGTGTGTGCGTGTGTGTGTGGATCAATGCATGTCAGCACACTTCAGTGCCTGGTCTTTGTCGTTGATTTGTAATGAACTGGCGGCGCTATTTGACCTCTTCACGCGTTTCTAATAGAACTGAGTCGCTCTGCAGTAACTACGAGCTTCTGAAAGTATATCCTTAAAAACGGGCAATGCGGTTTTATTTATTTATGAACCAGAGCGAAGCTCCTGAACAGTGTTCAGCCGTTTGGACGCGTCTCACAAAGGGGCGCGGGCCTGGTTCTGCTGCTAGATTCGATTAATTCCTCCGCCGTCACTCATCATTCGATATAGCCAATAACATCAATTTGCGCCGTATAATATTATAGAAACAATAGCAGATACAAAATGAGTTGGAACACCAAGACGAGAACAGATGGCACATAATTGCCTCGTGGAGGAAGCCAGGGAGTCAATTTTTACCGCTCCCGGGGGAGAGGCTGTTTCAAAAGGTGCAGGTGCGTTTGTTTTGATCGCGAAAGGCCCGGAGGAAGCGCGTGAAGAGAAAGAGGGAGAGGAGGAGAAGGAGAAGGAGGAGGAGGAGAAGAAAGGGGAGAAACTCGGCACGCGCACATTAGAGAAGAATTTCACAAAAGCACGATTACTTTATTAGCGAGGCGGCGGTGCACTTGTACACTTTCATTACCGCCAAATGGGATAAACAAGGCGGACCGGCAGCCCACAGCGAAGTGCCGGGCTGTCGACGGATGAGGCATTGGATTGGGCATGAGCGAAGCCCTAAAATATTCAAATGTCGGTCTCATCTGTACGCGAACGAGGAGCCTGGCCCAAAACGCAATACCCTGCCTTTCTGTTGCGCGGTACAACTGATTGCTGTGTCAAAGTGCCGTCTTTCGAAAGCAAAGATTTATTCTGAAAAACCAGACAAAATAAACAGACACATAGTTCACTCCTGTGACTTCGGGATGTAACAAAATCACTACGAAACATATTTTTGACATAAAACTGAACAATACTTTTTCTTTGTGTATTTATTTTTAAGTTTGCCATTTATTCTTGTCAATAAAAAACAATTGTTCACGAGCTAACAAAAATAGGAAAAACACAACACGTCAAGATATAGGTTTACAGTGATGTAAATGCATTCAATTCTACCTACCTTTCTGTCAAGCAACGCGCTGTTGTATTGCACACAAACACTCGCAGGACCAGAAATGTATCCTTCAAATCCAGTGTTGCGGCTATTCTTTTGACCACGGTGTGGCGCTAAAGACGCATATGCTTTTGAAGGAAGCGCAAGTCAACAAGAAACGAAATGTTCGATTGTGTCTATAATCTCAACAAAAACGTTTTCAACGTTAAAAAAAAGAAGCCAAGTTGCTCAATTTATGCTACACCACATTTACCCTCCATACATCTGTAAAAACGCAACGCCTAAAATCTGTATCTGCAAACAGCTACATTTGTTATCAATATGTTTCAGAGAAATGAAACAAGCACTATTCCACACCTTTTCTTGCATTTGGCCTATGGATGTAACGAGTGGGGGTTAAAAACAATATTCAATATTCAAGAGTCATATCTGTGTCGTGCCCCCAATAATTTGTAGATATGAAACGTTCCCTTTCATTATGTCCCCCCCCATATTTAATATGTGGTTATGCCTGTGCTTCAGCTGGCCCTTTGAAGAGAACATGGCCTTCGTGTGTGTGATCAGTGTGTTTCACCGTTTAAGACTGTGTGTGACGAAGGCCTGATCGAGTTCTTGTGGTGATGTGTACAAACGTTATGAAGTTATGAACTTTTTTTTTAAAAAAAAAAACTCTTCCAACAAATCATCAGCACTTTCTCCTTAACTGAGTACCGCCGCCTGCAGGCCCGGAGTACGTGCGCTGTGTGTACGAGTCACTTTGTGTTGAGTTATCACATCGTTTTGTAGTGCAGTGTACATCAGGGGTGAGGGTATTAGTTTGCGTTTATATTTAAGAAGTCTAAAGACAGTTGAGCCACGCCAATATTTTGTTTTAGAACTATTTAGTGCGTTGAGCATAGTACCCTACGGATCAATACAGCGCAGTAGCTGTTGAATACATTCCAGAGATTTAGTAAGAGTTGGGTTTACTAAAGATTGAGCATATCGGTGGACAAAGTTATGATTCCACATGGTTATTTAAAAGCAGTCAGTCAGAACAGTGGGTTGTCGACAGTGTTTTTGAA
>JAINUG010000193.1:807500-817500 GCA_029706075.1 Aldrovandia affinis | reverse complement strand
CCTGAGCTGCCCCTCACGCCTGTGACTCCTCCCCCCGGCCCCGCCCCACCCTAATGAAGTGCTTTGTTAAACGCCCCCCTCTCTCTGTGCAGGGTGTTTAAAAGTTCATTATTATCATGTCCATCTGGTTTAACGCCCCCGAACACAAAGATGTGTGTCGCTCCAGTCTGTCCGCCCTGAAGAATCAAACGCACGTTATTACTCAAGTGAAACATTTTCTCTTTTCTTTTCCGCTGCCCAAGATGGGACGCAAGCTGTGAGCTGTGGTCACGGGCCCTGCCAGAACACCTCAAAAAACCTTCGAAAGGGCGGCGGATAGCGTAGCGGTCTAATGCACCGTATTTTGGCTGGTCCGATACGGTGTGCGCTGCCTGTCAGGGACGTGGTTCTAAACCCGTCTCTACCAGACCGGCCCTGGTCATCAGCCCCGATCGGGGGCGGCGTTTGGCTGTCCGCCCCAGGGGAGGGGGAGGGGGGAGGGTGAGCCGGCTCGGGTTCGCCGTGAAGCATGTAAGGGAGTCTCCAGAACATGGAATGTGAATTCCGTCTCAAAGGAAGCAGAGTTCACTGCCCTCGGAGAATTAGCTTGCCTCATAGAGATGAGTGGTGGACTCGTGTGGGGAGGGTAAAACGAAATAAATAGAGGGTGTAATTGGCTACTAAATTGGGAGAAGAAATGGGAAGAAAATACGAAACAAATAAAAAAATGAATTAAAAAAAATTCTAAGACAACATGCAAAAAAAATGACCACGTGACCAGTTATCAGTGCACACAGATCCACCGTTCCTCTAATGATTTAGGATATTTCATTTACAGCATATGATAAAAATGTGTACACGTTATTATCGTCCTGCCTGTAGCTCCCCAGCAGCTCTCTGCCCTCCTCTGTGCCAGGGGGCGACCCTCACCTCGCCCCCTGAGCACACCCTCACCCCGACCCCCCAGGCAGGGGGTCTGCCCTGCGTCAGGGGGCACTCCCTCCCCGTGCCTTTGTCCCCTCCCTCTCCCGGGGCCTGAGCCCCCTTCTGTCCCCCCCCGCCCATCTGTCATCACTTCTGGCAGCCAGATGTCCCCATCCTCCCTCTCTCTCTCTGCTCCTGCTCCCTCTCTCTCCACACTCTCTCTCTCCTCTCCTCTCCTCCATCTCTCTCTCTCTCTCTCTCTCTCTCTCTCTCTCTCCTCCCCCACTCTCTCTCTCTCTCCTCTCCTCTCCTCCATCTCTCTCTCTCTCTCCCACTCTCTCCACTCTCTCTCTGTCTCCTCTCCTCCATCTCTCTCTCTCTCTCCATCTCTCTCTCTCTCCCTCTCCCTCTGCTCCCTCCCTCTCTCCTCCCTCCCTCCACTCTCTCTCTCTCTCCATCTCTCTCTCTCTCTCCCTCCACTCCCTCTCTCTCTCTCTCTCCCTCCCTCTCTCCTCCCTCCCCTCCCTCCCTCCCTCCCACCTCCCTCTCTCTCTCTCTCTCTCTCTCCCTCCACTCCCTCTCCCTCTCTCTCTCTCTCTCTCCCTCTCTCTCTCTCTCTCTCTCTCTCTCTCTCTCTCTCCTCTCTCTCTCTCTCTCTCTCCTCCTGGATAACGTTTCCACAGCGTTTGCGTAGCGTTGGAGTGTAGCCTCTTAGCTGAAGAGGCCCCCTGGGGTGGTGCTGCACTGGCGTATTGTGTATTTGTGCTCCTCACTCTTCCCCCTAAAGCCCTGCAAATGGCCGTAGATACAGAGCCATCCACCCAATAAACAAGCAACAGTGCCGACCAGTAGCACAGCATACTCTCCTGGCCCACTCTGGCCACTGCAGCCCACTCTGGCCACTGCAGCCCACTCTGGCCACTGCAGCCCACTCTGGCCACTGCAGCCCACTCTGGCCACTGCAGCTCTGTGACTCACAGTCTAATGGACTTACCTTCCATACGCTCCACGGCCGGATGTACCATTTACATCGTAAACACAGAGTCTGACCGCTGCCTGCATTTATTTATGTTGTGTGCAGGTATGGCTTCATGTAGACTAACATAGAGTCTGGTGCAGGATGTATCATGTCTCTGTGTGTGTCACAGTGTGTGAGACACACCCACTGCTGCCCATTGCACTTAAACCCAAAACGCAAAAGGGATTAAGAAAGTTATATTGAATTGAATAATAGTAGTATTTACAATTGTAGTAGTAACAGTAGTAACCAGAGTAGTAGCAGTAACAGTAGTAGTAGCATTAGCAGCAGTAGTAGTAGTAGCAGTAGTAGTAGTAGTAGTAGTAACAGTACACTTTTTAATATATTTTTTAAATCATATTTGTTTCACATTTGTGTAACCTCCCTGCCTCATTAGGGGACAGCGCAGTGGGCCTGAGGGTACCCACCTCCGGGGATGAGCCTCAAAGCCTCTCTGTCCATCTCATCGATTTCAGCGCCAGGCAGACCCGACAGACACCCTGCAGTGTGGGGGGGCAGGACGGCTGTGAGCCACACGCTTGCCCCCGACCACGCAGTGCTAATCAGACAGCCCAGGGGCTGTATGCACAAAGAGTCTAAGAGTAGGAGTGCTGATCTAGGATCAGGTTTCCCCTGTCCATATCCTAACCATATCCATTATGAGCTGAAAGGCTAAACTGATCCTAGATCAGCACTCCTACTCTTAGAATCTTTGTACATACGGGCCCCTGGTCAGGCAGTCAGGGAGGGTGCAGGGGCAGGGGGGTGAAAACAGTCAGGGGGGGTGCAGGGGGGGTGGGGTGTGTGTGTGTGTGTGGGGGGGTGGGTGTGTGTGTGTGTGTGTGTGTGTGGGGGTGGGGTGTGTGTGTGTGTGTGTGTGTGGGGGGGGGGGGGTGGTGTGTGTGTGTGTGTGGGTGTGTGTGTGGGGGGAGGGTGTGTGGGGGGTGTGTGTGTGTGGGGGGTGGTGTGGTGTGTGTGTGGGGGTGGTGTGTGTGTGTGTGTGTGGAGGGGAGGGGGTGTGGGGGTGTGTGTGTGTGTGTGGGGGGTGGTGGTGTGTGTGTGGGGGTGGGGGTGGTGTGTGTGTGTGTGTGTGTGTGTGGAGGGGGTTGGTGTGTGTGGGGTGTTGTGCTCTTGGAGGGTTTAATTCTGTCCTGTTGTGACTCCGTTCCTCTGCTTAATTAATCTCCAAAGGCAGCCAA
The DNA here is from genome assembly GCA_029706075.1 of Aldrovandia affinis. Lineage (NCBI taxonomy): Eukaryota > Metazoa > Chordata > Actinopteri > Notacanthiformes > Halosauridae > Aldrovandia > Aldrovandia affinis. The sequence continues at coordinate 814,380 of JAINUG010000193.1, read as the reverse complement.
TTATTAGGTGAGAGCCTCGGTGCCTTCTTTCCTGCCATGACTCGCACGCTCCCCCGCGCCTGAAGGTGACTGGGGGAGAGGGGGGGGGGCTCCTTCTAGGTGTGACCATGTGACCCGGCAGCCATGCCACCTGTGTGTCTCAGTAGGTAGAGGTGGTGTATATGTGGTTCTGTGTGTCTCAGTAGGTAGAGGTGGTGTATATGTGGTTCTGTGTGTCTCAGTAGGTAGAGGTGGTGTATATGTGGCTCTGTGTGTCTCAGTAGGTAGAGCAGTAGGTAGAGTGGTGTATATGTGGTTCTGTGTGTCTCAGTAGGTAGAGGTGGTGTATATGTGGTTCTGTGTGTCTCAGTTGGTAGAGGTGGTGTATATGTGGTTCTGTGTGGCTCAGTAGGTAGAGGTGGCGTCTATGTACTGTATGTGTGTATATATATATGATATGATATTAACGTACTGGGCTGGTTATCTGAGGTAGAGGTGGTGTATATGTGGTTATGTGTGTCTCAGTAGGTAGAGGTGGTGAGGCCCGCAGGTGAACCAGCACTGTTAGCTTCAGAGACACGAGCGTGCAGACAGATAGCCGTGTTGCGTGCGTGTGCCGGCGGAAAATGTGACAGATGTCTTCTGTGGACCAGCGTGCATAAACGGGCATCCATCATGGGCACTAACGGCTCTGATTAAAAATGTACTTACAGCAATTGGCCTCCTGATGACTCAGAGTCATTTCTGGATCATAATTACGTCCAGCAGTGGCTATGATCAAAGGCGAGCCACACCTGGTCTCCGTTAAATTATATGTTTTGATGATAGCGTTTGCATATTTTACTGATACCAAATTAATTAAAATGAAATTACAGTCACCAGGGGGATATGCTACTGCTCCCTCTCTCTCTCTCTCTCTCTCTCTCAGACTCTCTCAATTTCTCAATCTTTTTCTCAGTCTTTTTCTCCTTACCAATATCTATTTTAAATACTATATCTATATCTAGATATAACACAATGCTGATGTATGGCAGAGTGTTTGTGCATGCGAGTGTGTGTATGTGAGTGAGTGTGTATGCGTGTGTGTGTGCGAGTGTGTGTGTATGTGTGTGGGTGCATACCTGCATGCATGTGTGTGCGAGTGTGCGTATGTTTGAGTGTGTGCGTGTGTGTGCGTGCGTGCATGCGTCCGTTTGTGTGTGTGCGTGTGTGCATGCGTGCATGCGTATGTGTTTGTGTGTGTGTGTGTGTGTGTGTGTGTGTGTTGTGTGTGTGTGTGTGTGTGTGTGTGTGTGTGTGCGCGTGCGTGCGCTGGAAGATCCGTCTGTCAGTTCTGATGCCAGTGTGTCTGCTGGCCAAATGGTCCCTTGATCTCATCATGATTACAGCCCAGTCGGTACACTGGGCAGAATAGCGACCAGGAGTGAGAGATCAGGAACTACTCAAGTCAACGGACGTGCTAATCCAATCACATCAGGACGGCCGATATACTACGGCCTAAAGGAGAGGTGTCACAGACTCACTACAGCCTTTCTATTGGTGGATTGTGTCTCTCCTGATCAAGGCCTGTAAATGTATAAAAAGTAGTCACTGAAAAGGCTCTGGATTCAGACGAGCTCTGTTCATATCAGAACAAAACCTTTTTCATCAAGATCGGAGCTGGGCTTTTTTTCCTTGCAGTGCATGCATGTGTGTGTGTGCGTGTGTGTATCTCTTTCTCTCTCTCTCTCTCCTTGAATACAGGGAGCAGGAAAGAGAGAGAGAGAGAGAGGGATTGAGTGAGAGAAATTGACTGGGTTCACAGGCATGGCATTGCATCCAGTACTCACCCAATTTACACCTCCCCACCTGGTCCCAACTGTCCCTGAGAACACCCTGCCAGCTGTCATCTCACCTCCAGCCACAGGGGGCAGTATATCCCACTGGGGGCCGCAGGGGAGGGGGAGGGTGTCTCTCTTTGCACCAGCAATTTATCACGGTCCCAACTAAGGTTTCAGCATCAGAAATTAAACTGCAGTTACACTTCCGCAAGGACTTTGCAGAAGTGTTTCCATTTGTTTACACAACACTGCATATCTGCACTGGATCTGTTCCACATCTGCATCTACTAGGGCTGTAACGGTACACGTATTCATACTGAACTGCTGGGTACAGGACTTTCGGTTCGGTACGCGCTGTGAACCCAACGAATGCAATCTCGCTTTAACCACTAACGCACGTTCGTTAACTAACTTATTTTTTGTGTGCGGAACTTAATTAAAAACGGAGTTTCCCTTTGCACAAAGGGCCGGATTTTGTTCGTTCAGCCCAAGCACATCAATGGCATACATATAAAAATGTTTTTATATCTGAAAAACAGAACTGAGAGATTAACTTTGCACAGCCCAGCTTTGTAGTCAGTATGACGAACGCAAATGAGCAAAGCAATAAGCAACTAACGCCGCAGGTGTTTCTATAGCAGCGGATCTGCGACCATACTCCGTGGTGAAAGTGATTGAGCCTCGCTCCCAAGTTCCCTCTCGTCCACATTTCAGTACTTTGTTCAGTAAATTACGGCCAATTAGCCACTGTTTACAAAGTTCATAATAAATGAAAAACTATTTTATGTTTTGCATTAAAATAGTTTAATTTGACAGACAGATAATCAGATGCATACAGTCAACAGACAGGGCAATAGACGGATAGATACATAATTGTGTTTACCAGCAGTATTACAGGAGTCACCTAAGGCAGTGAGTCTCAACCCCATTCCAGGAGCACCCCCGAGAATCCTGGTTTTCGTTCCAACCATAATTGCAATTCTTGAAGTATAACAAGCTGTTGATTGTTTTTAATTACACACTTTTAATGTCCAATGAGAAATTATTTAAAATTTAAAATTACCCTCTTAATGCCCAAATATGCCACAAATATTCATGATATTCATGTTACAAATAATTAATATTCTGTATGAATTTAAGGACTTTTAATCAGTCAGACCAGTTCTCAGACAACTTCCATGCTTCCTTTTTTGCTGTTGCAATTGATTTATATTTAAAAAGGAAATACGTTTTTGATTGATTTGTTGATAGACCTACAGCTGAAATCCGTTAAGTCCTAAATCCTGAACGTTTGGAGAATAAAGTATAACAAAATAAAAATGCATAAAATATGAAAGGCATGGGGATGAGGAAAACAAATGGGAAGCCAGCGAAGAGAAGACAAAGTTGGAGCAGTGTGATCTTGTTTCGTAGTCCCAGCTGGGAGTTGCGCTGCCGCATTTTTGCCGAAGCTGACGTTTTTTAGTGAGGTAATGGGGCAATACAAGTCTAAACAAGTGGTAATAAAAGCATATATTCCTCTTTTATTTTTGCATCGGTACACGATGGTAGATTCCTGATTTTTGGTAGGTTTTACAGGTGGAAGAATGCTGATATGGAAATGTTATTAATGTGGTTACTAGGTCTGAATCAAGAGTCAACAATAAACTGATTCGGGGAAATCATCCAGATTCAGCATTGCGTTTGATGATACATTTCTAAGTTTTTTTGTTTTTTAAAGATTTTTTTCCAGTTTTTCTCCCAGTATCAGACCAGCCAAGATACGGTGCGTTAGACCGCTACGCTACCCTCCCCCAATTCTGTGTTTTCTAGGACCCAAAAATCATCAATTCAGTTTTGTCAGAATTTAAAAATCAAGAAGTTAACCATCATCCGATCTTTTACTATCTGCCACACAGGCCTCAAGTCAGTGTAAATTCATCAGGTCTGACTGACAGATGAAGCTGCCTGTCATCTGTGTAATAGTGAAATCTGTGTAATAGTGAAATTGTACTTTAAGTGTTTGTGAATGACATCTCCTTTGAGGTAACGTACAGAACAACAACAACAGTCGTCCCAGGACCGAGCCAAACAGAGAGAAGAGTGAGGCCTCCTTATCCAACTGCACAAACTGGAGTCTGTCATATAGGTAGGCAGGTGGTATAATGGTTAGGGAGCTGGGCTTGTAACTCAGAGGTTGCAGGTTCAATCCCCAGGTGGGACACATTTGCCGCTGTACCCTTGAGCTAAAGGTACTTAACCTGGCTTGCTTCAGTAAAATATCCAGCTGTATAAATGGATTGTATGTTAAGAAATGTAAACTGTGTAAGTCGCTCTGGATAGGAGCGTCTGCTAAATGCTGTAAATGTAAATGTAATGTAAATGTAAATGTAATGTAATGTAAATGTAATGTAATGTAATGTAAATGCTGTAAATGTAATGTAAATGTAATGTAATGTAAATGCTGTAAATGTAATGTAATGTAAATGTAATGTAATGTAATGTAAATGCTGTAAATGTAAATGTAATGTAAATGTAAATGTAAATGTAAATGTAAATGTAAATGTAAATGTAATGTAATGTAATGTAATGTAAATGCTGTAAATGTAATGTAATGTAAATGTAATGTAATGTAATGTAAATGCTGTAAATGTAAATGTAATGTAAATGTAAATGTAATGTAAATGTAAATGTAATGTAATGTAATGTAATGTAATGTAAATGCTGTAAATGTAATGTAATGTAAATGTAATGTAATGTAATGTAAATGCTGTAAATGTAAATGTAATGTAAATGTAATGTAATGTAAATGCTGTAAATGTAATGTAATGTAAATGTAATGTAATGTAATGTAAATGCCGTAAATGTAAATGTAATGTAATGTAATGTAAATGTAATGTAAATGTAATGTAATGTAATGTAAATGTAATGTAAATGTAATGTAATGTAATGTAAATGTAATGTAATGTAATGTAATGTAATGTAATGTAAATGCTGTAAATGTAAATGTAAATGTAATGTAAATGTAAATGTAAATGTAAATGTAAATGTAAATGTAATGTAATGTAATGTAATGTAAATGCTGTAAATGTAATGTAAATGTAATGTAATGTAAATGTAAATGTAAATGTAAATGTAATGTAATGTAATGTAATGTAATGTAATGTAATGTAAATGCTGTAAATGTAATGTAATGTAAATGTAATGTAATGTAATGTAATGTAAATGCTGTAAATGTAAATGTAATGTAAATGTAAATGTAATGTAAATGTAAATGTAAATGTAAATGTAATGTAATGTAATGTAAATGCTGTAAATGTAATGTAATGTAAATGTAATGTAATGTAATGTAAATGCTGTAAATGTAAATGTAATGTAAATGTAAATGTAATGTAATGTAAATGCTGTAAATGTAATGTAATGTAAATGTAATGTAATGTAATGTAAATGCCGTAAATGTAAATGTAATGTAAATGTAATGTAAATGTAATGTAATGTAATGTAAATGTAATGTAAATGTAATGTAATGTAAATGTAATGTAATGTAATGTAATGTAATGTAAATGTAATGTAATGTAATGTAAATGCTGTAAATGTAAATGTAATGTAAATGTAAATGTAATGTAAATGTAAATGTAAATGTAAATGTAAATGTAAATGTAAATGTAATGTAATGTAATGTAATGTAAATGCTGTAAATGTAATGTAATGTAAATGTAATGTAATGTAATGTAAATGCTGTAAATGTAAATGTAATGTAAATGTAAATGTAATGTAATGTAAATGCTGTAAATGTAATGTAATGTAAATGTAATGTAATGTAATGTAAATGCCGTAAATGTAAATGTAATGTAAATGTAATGTAATGTAAATGTAATGTAATGTAATGTAAATGTAATGTAAATGTAATGTAATGTAATGTAAATGTAATGTAAATGTGCTGTAATGTAAATGTAATGTAATGTAATGTAAATGTAATGTAAATGTAATGTAATGTAAATGTAATGTAATGTAAATGTGATGTAATGTAAATGTAATGTAATGTAATGTAAATGTAATGTAAATGTAATGTAAATGTAATGTAAATGCCGTAAATGTTCCACGCGAGGAGAAAGACCTCAAGCTTAGTTTGGTCTGCCGTAAGATCAGCAAGTAAATCGGCTGGCTCACTGGAGACGGGTCTATGTGTGCTCCAGGTGTATAAATAACCAGTGATGGCTGGGAGTTCTCTGGGACCTCACCTTCGGCTCGACTGAGCAGAGACCAAAACTACAACCTCAAAGGAAGAAAACACGTCAGAGGATATAGCAACGCAACACCATGCAGGCTCTCCTGGATGCAGGAGGGATATGGTTGCTTAGGTAACTATTGGGGGTGGCCTCATTTAACACAATATGTTCATCACACTTCAGCCAGGTTCCAGTCAAGCCAGCCGGGTAAGTAAACCCCCCCAGCTGTTAGTTAATAAAGCTAAATAATATAATAAAGCTAAATAATAAAGCAAAATGGCAGCTATGCTTCTCTAGTCTTTGATCAACTTTGTAGCTATCAAATGCAAGCCAGATTTGTATAGTATATGCAGTCAGTTTTAACATGTGCATTGAGTGATCTTACTGGTGTCTGTACAAGGAATCGCAAAAGTAACAATTTGATAGAAACACTATTTTGCCATTTCTTTTTTTAAATTTTGTTTAAAGTTTGTGGCCTGGAGTCAATTAATTGTAAGATTTGCCTTTCGGAGCAATTCTGACGATTCAGATTTATATTCAGATTCATATTCAGAAAGTGCTTCACTACATGGATCAGTAGTGGTTGGGTGGCAGGTTTCAACTGCATTTTATTTTTATTTTTTTTAAGCAACGCCCACTGTTGGGTTTGGCCATGCGATGTCCAGCACGCGGCACAGAAACAGCGTGGGTGAACACAGAGAGCAGTCTCTGGCCCCTCGTGTTTCCATGAGGAGCGCAGGACCGTTCGGCTTCTGACCGGACGCCTGGTCGAGAAAACTGAACCATTTGGGGAGAAAACGAAGAGTTGATATTCAGCCAATCTTTCCTGAAGCTGGTTCATTTTATACCGTGTCGAACAAATTATGCTAGCTA
>JAINUG010000193.1:792500-802500 GCA_029706075.1 Aldrovandia affinis | reverse complement strand
CTGATCGCCCAGTAAACTCACTCCTTTGTCTGGACCGAGACATGGGATGTCCCTCTCACTCCCTGTCTGAGGCGCGGGGTGGACACGGTGAAATATGGACCAAGCGATGTAAGCTGTGTGTGTGTGTGTGTGCTCAAATGTGTGTGTTGAGCAACTGTGCCCTCCCCTAGTCTCCTCATAGTTAAATTGAACATTGGATTGATATAGAGCTTTTCAAGGAACCCAAAGCGCTTTACAATGATACGGCGGGCAACTCACCAGCACCAATGTGCAGCACCCACCTGGGTGAACGCGACGGCAGCCATAGTGCGCCAGTACAAACTCACCACACATCAGATACACAGTGGAGAGGAGAGGAGGGAGGGAGTGAATACATTCTGTATATTGTCTCGGTTGGGAATTTTACACCGGGTTTTACACCCTACTCTTTTTTAAACTTTGTTTTTTACCGTCCATCCGTACGACGGATATGCAGTCCCTTGGGATCGAACCCACAACCTTGGCGTTGCCAGCGCCGTGCTCTACCCACTGAGCTACGGGACTACATAGAGACTGCATAGAATGCATCTCTCCACAGAACTGAAGGCTCTCCTCCTGAAGAAAGTGGCATAGGATATGCGGACATGCCAACAGACGATAAACCTGATTGGTGTTATATGCAAACATACAGTCTGGATAGATAGATATGCAGTATCTTTATTGTATACTACGGTAAAAAAATAAATAATTATTATATAGTAGACACAGTGCATATCACTAAACCCAATATAATCAAGAGATTTTGAAAAGTGAAATCCATCTCAGATGGGAGAGACACATACCAAACTCCCTGTGCCAATGAGCTTCTTTATGTGTCCTTCACAAAGCCAAGCCCATTACTGTAAGTATGTCATTCTGTTGGAACGCCATATCTGTAATGTATACTGTATAAACAGAAATATACATTTTTATGTGGTCAAGTTTACAAACAACCTTGCAGTTTTAATTACGGGACGCACAAATTCATGGCCACGGAGCCGTCTCTCTCTCTCTCTTCCAACAAGAGAGTCACGTGCACAGAAAGGCACTTATTCAAAAAGGTTTTCTCTCTGAGGAAGAAACCCTTTTGACAATTCAGGAAATGAGAAAGAAATGAAATCACAGCCAAGGAATAAATAAGAGACGCAGGACTGTGTGCGACAACGGTGAAAAACAATTAGCGTGCTTTCTATTCACCTGCGTGAGACTCAAAGGAGAGAGACGTTTCTCGACAGTGAGGAGCACCAGATAGATTTCCTCTTCGCCTTTGTCATTTGTTTCTTGCATAAATTGGCTGGCAGAAAACAGAAACACATTCACACACACACACACACAAACATTCAATATGGATCCTGTCAAACTCCTTTATGTGTGTGAGAGTGTGTGAATGAGTGATTGCATTTATGCATTTGTGTGTGTGTGTGTTTGTGTGTGTGTGTGTGTGTGAGTGTGTGTAAGTGTGTGTGTGTGAGTGTGCGTTTGTGTGTATATTACAACAAATTATTGTTGTGCTCATGTGACACAGCTGCAATAGCTATATAATGTGTGAACCATGGGCTTTGTTGAGAAATGCAAAGTTGACGTGTTGAAAACAACATAGCCAATAACAGCTTGGTGAAGGGCCACCTGCGATTGATTAGAAAATGTAAATATATTAACTTTTTTTTTTTTCATTTTGTTTCTCTACCTCAATTCAAGCACCTGAGCAGGTGGGCTTGTGGGTACCCAGCATGCACAGCACATCATTGCAACTTCTCCCAACACTGCAGCACAGCTGTGTAAAGTTGAGGTGATAACAACATTGTACCAACATTTATACCTTACTTCTTACCCACCCCTAAACCACAACTTTCCAGCTACCTGCTACATGGCTAATAACCTTTCTAAATCCAGATCACACCATTTTTTTCTGCACGAGATGTGTTTATGAGCAGACAAAAATCACAAGAGCACAGCGTTCCCCCAACTGTCCACTACTTGCTTGCTGGAAAATTGTGGTTGGGTGTTGTAAAAACGTTGCAGAAATGTTGCTAAAACATTATTCACCACAACCTTACTGCATCATTGTAAAAAGCTGCAAGAATTGTTTGTGCTAGTAGGCTATCGTACCGAGCTCAGAGCCCCTCTTCACGCCAAACACCCTGAATGTCTAACTGAATTATTTCTCGGGCCACCCTTGACGTCTGTATCAGTTTGCAAAAAAAGAACCGGAGGAAAATTACAATGTGATCCGTAAATCACTGCGCAGGCAGCGTGTGAGAGTGACACGCTCACCGTCTCATTGAACCTGCAGCAAATTTACTGCCGCTGCGCTCAGAGCAGACGGGCAACCGGAAGACCAAGTCTGGGACAATGCCAAATCCTGCGGGGGGTATTTATTTACACGACTATAATTATACGGGTCTGTCTTGAATTTCATCTTTTCGAGGAACAACAAGAACATGCTCTATAATAATGATGGTGGATAGGCTGCGTTTTATATACCGTGGCGTGTGACACCGTGACAGTGTAACAGCGCTGGAGATGAATTCTGTTATTTGTGTTCAGGAGAAAAGCGCGTGACAGCGGGCCTGTAAAAGAGGAGTGGGGGGGAAAATTAAGAGGTAAAAGATGACAAATAAAAACACGAAACTCAAAGAACTCGCTTGGCAGTGCAGACAGACCAAAAAAACCCACCATCCCTCTTTTTCGAATGCGATAAAAAAATATATATATTTTCTAAAAATATGAATATAAAGGGGGAAACCGGACGATATTGAACCATAAATAAGACCAAATTTACTTTCGGAAGGGAAAAAAAGGTGCGAACTGAAATCAATATGACACGTAAACCGGGGGAATAATTTGTCTTGTGATTTGCGCTGTATTTCAGGAGGGCGGGCGCTCGCCTCTGGACGCCCGTGACGGCTCCGGGTTTGAGTTATTACCTGATTATCTTCCCCGCCTATTCAGGGAGCCTACAGAATGTATGGCTTTTGGAATTCATTAAATGCGTCCCTGCCGTTAACGCGGCCCTCAGACGGCGATCCATGCGGATCCTTACACACACCTGATGCGGTTATCGATTTATCGACCCAATTTATTATCCAAATATGAGGCGCAGCCAGCGTCCCGTTTTCTCCCGTGGCGGCGCTGCGATGTGAGTAAAGCAGGAGGCAACAGCATTAGCATGACCACCGTAACGTGACAGACTGCCAGCGCCTCTTAATGTCGCTGTGGTGTGTGCGGCCGCAACAGACAACAGAATTAGTGCTATCTATTGCAGCATAAATCTGGCGCAAATATGATTATGCGCATTGTGCAGACGATTTGAATGGACTTTTTTATGACGCGATTTCCACGGCCTTCGGGGCGTGTGGATTATGGGACCGTTACGGAATACTTGGCCAGATTATTTTGACACGCGGGATATTGGGCCGTTATAATATACAATATAACAAGGCTGCTTTTACTGTAGCAGAGATTGTGCTATAAAACACAGCTCACCAACATGTTTTACTGCACTCGAAATGGCCATGTTGTGACCCAGGACGTTATGACACAGGACAGTACGTCACAGGTCCTCTGAATGCGCAGTAAAGGCGTGAGGGGGCGTGTTTATTCTGCAGCTGACTGCGGGCCTGTAAAAGGGCCGCTGAGTGTGTGGCGCTCTCAGGTGTGGATGTGTGTGGAGCATCTCTGTGGCTGTGTGTGGAGCGTCTCTGTGGCTGTGTGTGGAGCATCTCTGTGGATGTGTGTGGAGCATCTCTGTGGCTGTGTGTGGCGCTCTCAGGTGGGGCTGTGTGTGGAGCATCTCTGTGGCTGTGTGTGGAGCATCTCTGTGGCTGTGTGTGGTGGTCTCAGGTGTGGCTGTGTGGTGGTACCTGCACCCTCTCCTGTGTCCTAGTGCCAGACTGAACACCAGATCCCCCAGTGATTTGAATCAGCGTTCTGGACTAGTTGCAACGGCTTGATGGCACAGGCCGGTAGGCCTGCCAGCAGGGAATTGCAGTAGTCCAGACGTGAGATCACCAGGGCCTGGACCAGGAGTTGTGTGGCCTCTTGGGTGAGGAACGGTCGGATCCTCCGGATGTTGTGGAGGGAGAATCGGCAGGTCCGGTGATCGCTGCAATATGTGGCCCGAGAAGCACAGCTGGTTGTCCAGGGTCACTCCAAGACTCCTGGCAGACTGGGACGGAGACACTATGGAGCCTTCCACAGTGATTGAAGCATCAATCATCGGGGAGCCCTTCGCTGGGAGGAAGAGCAGCTCTGTCTTCCCCAGGTTCAGCTTCAGGTGGTGGGTGGACATCCAAGCAGAGATGTCAGCCAGGCATGCAGAGAACTGTGAGATGGAGAGAAGGAGAGAAGGAGTTGAGTGTCATCAGCATGCACACACACACATTCATACTGACACACACTCAAGTTCACACACACACCCCCACATACACACATTCACACACACTCAAGCTCACACACACAAACATTCACACACACACACTCATGCCCCACACACACCCACACATAAACACTCACACACACTCATAACCACACACACCCACATACACACATTCACACACACACACACACACACACACATACAGACATACAGAAACACATTCTCCACGGATGCACACACACACCCCCACATACACACATTCAGCCATATGCTTACTGCATATGAGTTAGTCTGCATGAGTAGCTGTTGTCTTGTTAGGAGGGTGTACTGTGTTTGATACTTTACATAATATCTGCACATTTTTATGGTGTGTTGATTCTTTTATTTTTCTTTGAAAAGCAAAAATAGAAATGATTGTTTTTGAAATGTTAATTAAATGGCTACTGTTTAAAACATTGCACAACAAATCGTTTTTACTTAATTGTGCCATGCGGCATGCGCCATGCGCCGTGATCCATTTAACGATACCCGACATCCCAGGTCGCGTCCATATGCATGAAAATCTGGCTCTGCAAATTGTGCGCTGGGTAACTCTTCTATAAATAAATAATAATCCAGTTAAAAAAACTACATACACAGTTTTAATATATTTGTGGGAAGCCATTTCTGGAGATCCAAGCAAAGTGGGTCAAAGACTTGGGGCCTCCCGGGTGGTGTAGCGGTAAGAACGTCCGATCAGGATGCATGCTGCCCGCTGCGACCAGGGTTTGATTCCACCGGCCGCGCCAGTATTAGCTCTGGCAATTGGCTGTCTGCCCCAGGGAGGGGGGAGGGAAGACGATATGAGTTTGCTGCATATAGGAGTGGCTCTATGTGTACCAGAGTTACAGTTGATGGCTTGGCGAGTTCTGGCTCGGAGGAGGCGGTACATCACCTTTGTCACTCCCGGTCTCAGGGCTACGGCAGCGAGCTCACAATACGAGGGGGGGATTGACATGAAAAGAGGGTGTAATTGGCTACTAACTTGAGAGAAAATGGGGAAGGAATCACCCCTGATATGCATACCCATACACATATGCACACACTTACGTACACGTAAAAGCACATGTGCACACACACACTCACAAACACAGTCACGTGCACAGAAACTGACAAAGGGTAATGGAAACTGACAAAGGGTAAATTTCACACGGACACTAGGAAATATTTTTTCACACAGAGAGTGATCAATGCGTGGAATAGCTTGCCTGGACATGTAGTAGAGGCTGAGACACTAGGGGTATTCAAGGCTAGGCTCGATCCAGTGTTAGACACTCTAGCCTTTGGGTAAACTAAGCATGTGAGCAGATTAGTGGTAGGAACGGACGAGCAGTGTTGGGCTGAATGGCCTGTTCTCGTCTTCCCCTTATGTTATGTTATGTTATGTTATGTAAATGAGGCAGCAAGCGGGTTGGTGGATAGCGTAGCGGTCTAACGTTCCGTATCTTGGCTGATACGGTGTGCGCTGCCTGTCAGGGATGTGGTTTGAAACCCGTCTCTACCAGACCTGCCCTGGTCGTCAGCCCCGATTGGGGGCAGCATTTGGCTGTCCACCCCAGGGGGAGGGAGTCTCCAGAATGTGGGTGGAGGTGAATTCCGTCTTTAAGGAAGTGGAGTTCGCTGCCCTTGGAGAATTATCTTGCCTCATAGAGACGAGCGGCGGACTTGTGTGGGGAGGGAAAATTGAAAATAAATAGAGGGTGTAATTGGCTACTAAATTGGGAGAAAAATGGGAAAGAAATAATAAAAATAATAATAATATATATTTTTTAATGAAGCAGCAGGTGTCGGCCATGTTGTTTCTTCCCCCCCCCCAGGATCTTGCACCTCGGTCTCTGACCGGCGACCTGGTCACAGAGCAGGGCGCAGCGTCACCGTGACGACTGCAGGCTGAGCACTTCCTCATTCAGAGCTGAAGCCATCGCCCCCCCCTCGCACCCAGGGACGTGGGGGGCAGAACATCCCCTCTGTTTACACGGCTGAAGACAGTGTTTCACTCCGCAAACATGCTGCCTGTCACAAGGGAACAGCTTTGCCTGGATGCTGTCCACAAACTGCTTTGCATTCACGCCTGTAATATCTCCCCATCAGTACATGTTGAGGATTAGTGCAAAGAAGCATTATGCTACCGTAGTGGACTCACCAGAACAAGTGGCCACAGGGAGTTTACACAGAGAGTTGTCAATGCCTGAAACAGCTTGCCAGGTCGGGTAGTAGAGGCAGAAACACTTGGGCTATTCAAGTCCAGGCTAGATGTAGTACTAGATACTCTTTAGATTAGGACATGACGAGCCTAGACGAGCCATTCTCATCATCATGTATTCTTATGTTCTTATGTTCACCTGTCAGACAGTAAAAGCACAAACTGGGCCCTGCTGTCCCGGGTTCGAGCGCCTGCTCCAGCTATGCCATCAGCCAGGGACGGCCTGTGGCCCTGCGAAAAAACAAAATAATAAAAATACCCAAGTAGCTGGGAGAGTACATATTCTCTCTCGGTGGCGTAATGGTCTAAGCATTTTCTGGGAGTGCAAGTTGCCTGCTGCAGCCGAATTCTGTCATCGCCGGCCTCTGGGAATGAGCTTGACTCACACAGAGCGGTAGCCTTTATTGTCAGAATTATCTAACGAGCAATGACTTCTTCCTACAAAAGTATGAATGATCTAATAGAGCAAAAGTATGAATTATCTATCCTTAGCGCTTAGAGCAGAACTCTTCAAATGTGTGTTAGCGATTTCACCTCTACCTACTGAACTCTTGAGACACACAGAACCACATAGATAGAGCAGAACCATCCTTACCTACTGAGCCACACAGAACCACATTAGAGACACACAGAACCACATATGAGACATTCTCCCTACTGAGACACACAGAACCACATATAGAGACAGAACCACATGGTCATTACCTACTGCTTCACCACCTCGAAACACACAGAAATGTCTCTGGACACACAGAACCACATACACCACCTCTACCTACTGCGAGCCACACAGAGCCACATCACCACCTTAAGGTGTAGTATACAGCCACACAGAGCCACATATACACCACCTCTACCTACTGATTTCACCTCTACCTACTGAGACACACAGAACCACATATACACCACCTCTACCTACTGAGACACACCACATATACACACAGAACCACATATACACCACCTCTACCTACTGAAGTGCTCCTTGGCCTGTGTGTCGTATGTCCCATGAGATGGAGGAGACAGCGGGACTGGTGCTGGCCCTGGGCAGGGGTGCGGGGCGTCGGGACGTCTCTGGTGCTGTGAGCGCAGTGCCATGCCTGCAGGTCGCTGGCCTGGTGAGGGGGCTGTCACTTGCGTTTTGTTCTCTCAGCCAGAGACGCACATATTCGCCAGGGCTGGGGGTGGGAGGGTGTGGGGGCTGTCTCCATGTCAGTGTCAGATTCTGATGACATCACCCAGTGAAGGCGAGGGGGGGCTGCTGCTGCTGTTATTGTTAGTTGTTAGTGTGTGTGTGTGTGTGTGTGAGTATGTGTGTGTGTGTGTGAGTATGTGTCTGTGTGTGTGTGAGTATATGAGTATGTATGTGTCTGTGTGTGTGAGTATTAGATGTGTCTGTATGCACACATATGTGCATGCATATCTGTGTCCATGCATGTATATGTGTGAGTGCATATGTGTGTGTGTGTGTGAGTATGTGCATGTGTGTGTGTGAGTGTGTGTGTTTGCGTGTGCGTGAGTGCGCTTGTGGAGGGATGAGTTTGTTTTTTCGGGGCGATCCGCACTAACTCTGTGAAACCGTGACTGGAACCTAACACTGACACTGCGATGAAGTAACGGAGAACAAACAACAACAACAACAACAGCAACAAGGGAAAGACCAGGCTAATGGAGCGCTGATGAAACACGGGGTGAGGACGCGGTGAGCACGAGAACAACGGAGCGGAGGAGAGAGCGAGAGCGAGGAGGACGGCTCGTTACTGGAGAACAGATGGTCTTCACACGGCTCAGGGCCCGGGGGAGAGGGGCAGGGCTGGGAACTTTCCCCCTCCCCCCCCCCCTCCCCCCTCCCCCTCCCTGTGGTATGAGACCTGGGCGGGGCTGGGGGGGGGGGCAGAGGGGGGGTGGGGTTTGAGAACGGGAGTGATACTCTCTAATGTAAATTCATGTTTAAAAGGGTGATACAACATATTCTCTCATTTTATGTATCTGAACCAGCACCCCCTAATGGCTGGCTGCAGGGTTGACGGGTCGATGATATCAGGTTTGTGCTTTAGAGGGCAGGAGGCGGATGGCCACGTCTGGTTTGGAGTTTGTGGGCCCTGACTGACACGACCCGAACAGGACCAGTAGCTCTTTCCATAACACTTTAAATACTTCAATAGAATACTGGAGGTCCATTCTGTTCCTACCCTGAGGCTGGGATTGCCACCGAAATGGTTTCTGGTCCTGTGAGGGCATCATCCCAACACATGTCTACAATACAGCTGTGTGTGTGAGCAGGTGTGTGTGCTGTGTGTGTGAGCAGGTGTGTGTGTGCTGTGTGCTGTGTGTGTGTGAGCAGGTGTGTGTGCTGTGTGTGTGAGCAGGTGTGTGTGTGCTGTGTGTGTGAGCAGGTGTGTGTGCTGTGTGTGTGAGCAGGTGTGTGTGTGCTGTGTGCTGTGTGTGTGTGAGCAGGTGTGTGTGCTGTGTGTGTGAGCAGGTGTGTGTGCTGTGTGTGTGAGCAGGTGTGTGTGCTCTGTAGGTGTGTGTGTGTGCTGTGTGCTGTGTGTGTGTGTGAGCAGGTGTGTGTGCTGTGTGTGTGAGCAGGTGTGTGTGTGTGCTGTGTGTGTGAGCAGGTGTGTGTGTGCTGTGTGCTGTGTGTGTGTGTGTGTGTGTGTGAGCAGGTGTGTGTGTGTGTGTGTGAGCAGGTGTGTGTGTGTGTGTGTGAGCAGGTGTGTGTGTGTGCTGTGTGTGTAAGCAGGTGTGTGTGTGTTGTGTGCTGTGTGTGTGTGTGTGTTTGAGCAGGTGTGTGTGTGTGTGTGTGCTGTGAGCAGGTGTGTGTGCTGTGTGCTGTGAGCAGGTGTGTGTGTGTGTGTGCGGTCGGAGGTGCACACACGCTCACACACACACACACACACACACACACACACACACACACACACACACACACACACACACAGTGAGTGTAAATGAAAGATTTGGGGCTCCATCCCGGTGCATTACGTGGCAGATGGTGTCCAGGCCGAGCCAGGGCCGGGCGTCCCAGGAGTGTGGGGGCGGGGGGTGCGCCCCGATGGGGGAGGGGGGCCTCCAGTGTCCACTTCCACATACATTTCCATCCTCATTTATTCATATTCACTCTCTCTCTCCCCACCCCCTTCTCTCTCTTTCTCCTTCCCTTCTCTCTCTCTCTCTCTCTCCTCCTCCCTCTCTCTCTCTCACTCTCTCTCTCTCTCTCCCTCTTCCCTCTCTGTGTGGGTGTGTTGTCTGTGCACAGTGCATAAGGCCTCTCTCCCTCTCTGTGTGGTTGTGTTGTCTGTGTGACAGTGCATAAGGCCGCTCTGCTGTGAGCTGGAACAGAATCTGCAGACGCCATCAGAACC
>JAINUG010000193.1:782500-785000 GCA_029706075.1 Aldrovandia affinis | reverse complement strand
GGCACTACGTAAAAAAAGGCTTTCAGGCTGCTTGTGGAACTGACACTGTCCCTGTTATTCCTGCTGTCTCATCTGTCTCGTGTTTTTGCTATTTTCTGCATCTAACACTTTGTTATTGTGTGACCTGTCCCTCAGCGCTGAACGCTCTGCTCGTCTAATTCAGTGTTGAATGTTCTGTCTAATGTTTTTAACATCTTTTTTTATCCCCTCCCCTTTCCCCTCAAGAGGCTAATTACCTCCTGCCAGGCTGTCCTTGTCAATACGAATTTGTTCTTAAGTGGCGTGCCTGGTTAAATAAAAGTTAAATTAAAAAAATACAAAATAATAAAAAAGGAGATCCATACCTGGGTGAGTCTGTGCCATTAGCTGGCCTCTTCAGCCTTAAAAACAGAAATGGAATCAACCCATCACACTGCCACCTGGTGGACCGGAGGTGAGTCGACGTGAAGGAGGGCGAGGACGCAGGATGTGCAACAGGAAGTGATCGACACGCGACGGAGAGACATCCACATTCCTCACATTCAACGGCTTCCAGGCGGCAGTGTGGTGTAATGGTTAAGGAGCTGGGCTTGTAATGTTAAGGTTGCAGGTTCAATCCCCAGGTGGGACACTGCCATTGTACCCTTGAGATAAAGGTACTTAACCTGAATTGCTTCAGTTAAAATATCCAGCTGTATAAATGGATTGTATGTAAAGAAATGTAAACTGTGTAAGTCGCTCTGGATAAGAGCGTCTGCTAAATGCCTGTAATGTCTTCCTCCTTCCCTGTCTCTGCTTGCAAACGGGCAAAGCTACAAGCCTGGAGAGCGCCAGGCAACTTGTCACGAAACGTTCACACGTATGTTCTCATGTTCTGACGTGTCCGTGTATGTGTGTACTTTACGCGACGGTGTGGCCAGAGGCTTCAGAACATGAGCCTATTACAATTAACAGAAGAAAAACAAACTAAATTGCATGCTGCTGGCTATAGGTTTTGTTGCATGAATGCCGTTATGTAATTTTTTTATTTAATTTTTGTTTGTTTGTTTTCTTTATTTTATTTTATAGCATAATGTATTTTTCTTATTCATCTGTTTGTTTCTTTCTTTCTTTTTTGTTGCTTGTTGCTCTGTTTTATTTTGTTTGCCTGTTTGCTTTGTTTTCACTGAGGAGGGTGATACACAATATCAGCCCCTCTGGGTTTCTAGCCCCATCCTGCACTGTTTATGTGATTATATATATTTTTATGTTTCTGTTATGTCCTCTGTTTTTAAACCACTGTGCAAATAAATAAACTAAACTAATAACCAAATTAGAATCCTCTTACAGCCTCCAGTTCCCCCACACAGTAAAGTGGATGCAGGCAAAGTTGTTCAGCTGAGACAGTGGCTGAGTTTAACCAATCAGGATTGGTCTGATTAAACACTTTTTCCTCAGTGTCCAATCAGAGGAAGTCCTCTCAGCAGCTTCGCCGGAATTGATTGGCCATTGATTTGGCGGCGAGGGAAAACTAGCGCCTCGCAGAAGGACAGATTGCAGAAGGAGAGACTAATAGATGTACTAAAAAAAAAGTTCAACATAAGCAGAAATGGGTGGCTGTGTCTTGAGAATTTACACAAATCAATGAGCTGTGTTGTGTTTCACCTCTGCAGTGCTGTAGTTGTTCTGTTATTTCATGTCAATCAGACTCTTGTGTAGATCTGTATTTTAGTGTTATGTTGTTCCGGTACAGTACAGTGTTTTTACTGCTGCATTATTAAGATGCAGTATTGGTTTTGTATTGTTGTTTATGTGCAGTACTGTATTGCACTGTTGTTTCGTTAAGATGCAGTATAGTGGGTTCCTGGGTGGTCTAGTGGTTATAACGTTCGACGCTGGCCACTGCGACCGGGGTTCCATTCCACCGGCCACGCCAGTATCGGGAGTGCCACTAGGGGGCGGCAACTGAGGGAAGCCGATATGAGTTCGCTGCGTATAGGAGTGGCTCTGTGTGTACCGGAGTTACAGTCGATGGCTTGGTGAGTGCCAGCTCGGAGGATATGATTCTTCGTCTTTGTAACTGCCGGTCTCAGGGCTACGACAACAAACTCACAATACAAGGGGGGGACTGATATGAAAAGAGAGGGTGTAATTGGCTACTAAATTGGGAGACAATGGGATAAAATTAAACAAAAGCTTAAAATAAATATGCAGTATAGCACAATAGTCAGATTGTATTGATATGTTGTCAGGCTGTGGTACTGTATTGCGCTGATGTGTTGTAGCGCAGTATTGGATGGTTGTGTTGCTTGTCAGCAGTATTGCGCTGGACTGCATTGCTGCTGTGTTGCTCACGCTGCATGTCCTGCAGTAATGCAGCTGTCTGCGGTGATCGCGTCCGTGACAACCACAGAGTGATATCAGCGTGCCCCCACATCTCCCCCATCGGCCCCCACGGCATGCCACCCCCATCACCCCCTCCTGCCAGTCTCTACGCCACACATCAGCAGAGACTGGAGGCGACCTGTCTGCCCGTCCCCCC
>JAINUG010000193.1:770000-777500 GCA_029706075.1 Aldrovandia affinis | reverse complement strand
GTGCTTTTTATTTCTGTGCACCATGGAAGCGTTTTTAAAGCGGAGGTTATTTTAAAAGTTTTATTTTAAAAGATGCTGCAGTAAATCTCAGCACTCGCTGAAGGCTTGACCCCGGGGAGCCAGGAGGAGAGGAGAAAACTGGGACGCCCCGGGCCAAAGGGCAGGGTTAGAAATGGGTGCAGCACCCAGTATCTTTAAGGGCATTGTGTGATCTTCAGCAGGACAGACTGATTCTCTGATCTTCAGCAGGACAGACTGATTGTGTGATCTTCAGCAGGACAGACTGATTGTGTGATCTTCAGCAGGACAGACTGATTCTCTGATCTTCAGCAGGACAGACTGATTGTGTGATCTTCAGCAGGACAGACTGATTCTCTGATCTTCAGCAGGACAGACTGATTGCGTGATCTTCAGCAGGACAGACTGATTCTCTGATCTTCAGCAGGACAGACTGATTGCGTGATCTTCAGCAGGACAGACTGATTGCGTGATCTTCAGCAGGGTTGATTCTGAAACACTGCCTGATTCTTCCGTCATGTTACTGTGTGAATTATTCTGATACATCAGTCCTACATCTTCTTATCAAACGGCCCATTAACACACTATTAGGAAAATATTTATTATATGATCATGATAATTCATGCTTTCAGGTGCAATAACAGTGTGATGAACGTAAAGTGTGCAAGGTGAAACATGACAGATATCGTTTCCATTCAGCATAAATACATTGGTATCCCTCTGTTGGACAGGCAGAAATGTATAATTATTATTATCATTAATATTATTAGTATTATGCTTGCTTTTGGGGGGGTCTAGGCCTGGGTTCCCCCTCTGTTAAGCGTTTTGTGACAATTCTATTGTGAAAAGCGCTATATAAATAAAGTTGATTTGATTTTGATTTGATTTAGTAATGTTATTATTATTATTCCTAGCAGGGGAGTAATAACAAATGACAAACTCTTCCACTTTTTAATATATAGCAATATCACTATTTTCACTATTTCCTCTCGATCAACTGCTCTAAGCACAGCTACGACCATTACTGTTACTACTTTCATCACTACTGCTAATAATATAATAACGACAACAACAACAACAATGCATTTTCATCCCATTAACTTCTGTTGTCTCCATGGCTAAATTCGCAATGAAGTGACTTGCAGTTCAGCCTTTCTGTCAAGAAGGACTTCTCATTAAACGCCCAGTTTTTATTATCAAAAAGGGGGAAATCTGACTCGCTCGCAGTTCTTATACTCGCTGTGGATTTACTCGCTTAGGGCTGCGGTGCCGTGGCAGAGGGGTGGAGGGAGTGTGTGTGTGTGTGTGTGTGTGCGTGTGTGTGTGTGTGTGTGTGTGTGTGCGGGGGGGGCTTCTGGGCGGAGTAGGGAGGGGTGGGGATGGTTGAAAAAGAAGACAGACAATACGATTCCCACAAAATTATCCTGATCCTCCGTCACTCGAGCGCCGCTTCGTTAGAAGGCCCCGGTTTTAATCGCGTCTCTTACACCTTTCGGGAAACGGTGCGTGGCTCGACGACACCGCGGAACGGAGAAAGGAAAGGAAGGAAGGAAGGTGTGGGATTCTTTCTACCTGCGTTTCCGTCAGAGAGGAGAGTGGCTGTCGGCGCGTGTGTGCACGAGGGCTTTCTCATTTCCATCGCACGAGAAGAAGGGAGAAATCTCTGCACGCGCTCCTCCGGTCCTATCAGCGCAACCATCTCTATTGTTTTCCAGCTGGGGGTCACGAGGCACCACTTTCACAAGATCTTTATCTAATATCGGTCTTCACGCCATAGCTTTTACATTTTTTTAATTATCCTTATTTATTTTTTTATTCAAGGAAGGAAGGTATCCACTACTAGAGAGAAAAAAACATCAAATAAATTGCACTGTATTCTATAACAATTTTTAGAGCGATATGCAATTGAATATTTGAAGAATAAACCGGTTGATGTTGTGGTTTCTATCTACGCTTCTTTTTTTTTACCTTTGACTAAATTGCCGTAATCAAACTGAATTATTCAAGCGAAGAGGATGAGCTGGAGTGGAAATGAGAATGTTGTATTCTAAAAGAAACCAAACAGAATCGATGTGCTTGTCGTGAGAGCTGTGTCTGCGGAGTTACTCCTGAAAAGGGACATTGAAGGACTGAGCGTTCAAGTTTAAAACAAGAAAAGAGAAAACGATCGGTGAGTTCCATCAGTTCTATGAAAATACATCGACTTTAATTTAGTAAGTAATTGCCCCTTGTAATGATTTGAGTTTGGAACGAGTTGTGTAATTATTGTTTATTGTAATTATTTAGATTTTCTCTTTAAAACAAACATTAGGCTACTCGTTGAAATTATTAATGTACGAAGTTATTGTACAATTACAGCTATTAAAACGCAAAATTGTAACTGCTAGCCTACATAAAGTATAAATTGTTCAGATTTTTAACATAAACGGAAAATTTGCTGCGACTTATTTGCCGTGACGCGTCTTTTCATTGGTAACATTTCCTAATAACTTGGAAAATATGTATTTGGGTTTAATTTAAAACTGAACCCTTTCCAAGAACAGCACTTTTGTGTTCCTAGTGCAAGGTGCAACAGATTGGTGTTCCGCTTTCGAGCGCTCGCCGTC
This sequence comes from Aldrovandia affinis, assembly GCA_029706075.1. Classification (NCBI taxonomy): domain Eukaryota; kingdom Metazoa; phylum Chordata; class Actinopteri; order Notacanthiformes; family Halosauridae; genus Aldrovandia; species Aldrovandia affinis. The sequence goes on along the minus strand of JAINUG010000193.1, from coordinate 774,876 downwards.
GCAGAATATTTCAGAGTCACGTCGTGGTGTCACACTGGCAGATGAGCGGCTCTGTTCTTGCTGTGGCAGATGGTCAACTCCGAGGAACGGTCAACAGCTCTCACAACAATGTTTTTCAATTTAGTCCACTGCTGCCTTGATGGTGGAAATCTAGACCCAAAAATAAAAGCGTTAAAATGAGGGGAAATTATTTGCGTGGTAAAACAATGTCATGCATTTCTTTTCGTCCAGAGAAATGTGTATACGGAAATGGACCCTCGTAATTTTGTTTGGTTCGAAACACGTATTTTTTTTACTTGACTGAAACATTTTTAAAAACAATCAAAATGTAATAAATCTACACATTGTCTGCAAATGCTGTATTTTATTGATACCTCTACAATATTTATACTGTCTAATTTAATAAGAATACTTTTAAAAGTGGCAACCAGCAGAATTGTCACAGCGCAGAATGATAATGTTACTTTTTTATATTTCATATTGAATGTCCATTCTTTGAAATCCCATATGCAATTGATACACTTGCAGGCCTAATTATAACGCATTATAATGCGTAATGCATGACCTCATAGCGCGTGGGACGGCAGGTAGACCTCTACACAATTTAGTTTGAATTTAATTTAGGAAATAGAAATGTACTGCCAATGATTTCAATTTATATGTTCCACGAAAATGCAGCTTTTGGTCATATTTGTCTTTTTTTGCTAGAGTTACCTGAAGTGTATTCCTACCATAATAATCTTTGTGCCAGGTAGGGTCACAATATTAACGCCTTTTCAGATTCCAGAGTCAGATTGCGTGTGCGAGGCAGAGTTGGCTGAAAACATCTAGCATAACTGTTGAATATTTTCGTTTCAGATCGAAGCCGAATTGAAGTGACATTTTTTTTTAAAGACAAATTAAAAAAACCAATTGAAGATGATGCTGAGTCCAGACCAGCCTGACTCCGACCTCCCGTGGGGGCAGTCCGACGCCGAGTCGGTGCTCCACGACATGAAGATGGGCTGCGTGTCGGACGAGCCGATGGAGGGCGAGGGGAAGAGGGGCTCGCTCGCCCCGCAGGCGCTCAGCCGGGAGGAGAAGCGACGGAGGCGGCGAGCCACGGCCAAGTACCGCTCGGCCCACGCCACTCGCGAGCGGATCCGCGTGGAGGCCTTTAACGTGGCCTTCGCCGAGCTCCGGAAGCTGCTGCCCACCCTGCCGCCGGACAAGAAACTCTCCAAGATAGAGATCCTGAGGCTCGCCATTTGCTACATCTCGTATCTCAACCATGTGTTGGACGTTTAGAGAAAGAGAGGCAGAGCGCGAGCGAGCCGGTGTTGTTGTCCCTGACAAAAGGAAATATTTCGGTGAGAAAAAGAAAAATGTTTTTTTTAATGAGAAAAAAAAAGGGAAACGTGGAGGGTCCGCGCGGGGACACAAACATATTTGGCCTATATGTTATTTTATTGATGTTTAATACTCGTGACAAACTGGACTCCCACAAGCCGAAGAAGAGTGGAGAGGTTAAGAAGGTGGGAACTTTTGGCTTGCCCCCATTTTCTAAGATTGAGTTTCGGGATTCATTTAACACACACAAAACCAAGGAGTTAAACTCCTCTCCACTGTCACGCAGTTCTGAGTCCGGTAGCAACCTGCTTGCGCTGTGCGACAGCTGTCCTGGTCGCTTTGAGTTGTGAAGCGAGCGGAACAAGAATGCAATAATGTCCTAACATGGTATATGAAAGGGGAGCTGGATTATGACATCTAAAACCGTATTAAATATGTAATTTTTGCGAGCTCTCCCATGACAAAATCACAGGTGGGGTTTAACAACAGGCCACAGTTATTTCTTTACATATTTTGTACTGGTTTTTTCTTTACCTGAGTTAAAACATATTTGCTGATTGTTTACGTAACACTTAAAGTGATTTCAACGAGCGAGAGGAATCGAGGATGTAAAAATAGGCCTAGTTTAAATGAAACAACAATAATAGCTGCTTAATAAACCCACGTGGTGAAGGATATTTAATAAAGGGAGAGAAAAGGTGAAATATGTATTAAGTGCCACTTCTTAAGAGACATCAAATTGTGACCTTAAGCATTTATCTATTTATTTATTTATCTATTTATTTCATTCGACAATATTCAAGTTATTTAATTTATTCACCTATTTATCTTTACATTGTGTCTTTTTTATAAATCAATGTCCGCTGTTTACGTATAAATGTATGTATAATTATTCACGTATAATTCTTTATATTTTAGACTGTGGTGTTGAACTATGAGTGATGTTGTTGCTCTTCAATTGCACTTTTCGGTGATAATTTTCCGTTGTAAGTATTTTGTAAATGGGATTGTACGTCGAACAATTTATCATTGATTGTTACCTTTTTTTTGGTTGAAAATGTATTGTGTCTGGCGATAACGATAAGCACTTCAACTTAGATGTCTCGTATGAACGTTCTTTGTAGTTTGTGAGTGTTAAGGGGGGCTGCTTGGAATTTAAATTAATTTCTGCGAAGGACCAATATTTTGAGGTTTGCTCTCTAGCGCCCATTTAAAAAAAATAGTGTTGGAAGTTAATACTTTGGAGGAAACAGCAACAAAGAAAAACGAAATGCGGCCGCACACAATATTTCTAAACACAGGCTGTAGCTACACTGCATTCTGGAGAGGTGAGCACGCACAGATGAACTGTGACGTGCTTCTACAACGCTGTGTCCTGTGTCTATTGGACCGGATACCCGGTTTAAAATTCCAAGCGACATCCCCTGTGCTGCAACCAAAAAATATTTCAACTTACGTCAACATAATTTTTTATAGAGATTTTATTTTCATGCTTTTATTAGATACGTTTTATTTATGTATTCGTCTCTGCTTTTAACTTAAGACAATAACTGATTTTTATAGTGAAGGAAAAAAAAAACATATCCGCTATCCAAAGATTGTACTGCCTTTTCAGGGTTTTATCGTGTCTTCGTTGCTTTATAGCACATATTTTGTAGTGGAGTAGCTATAATAAGCTGGTTTCTAATGAACGCAGTTTTTCATATTTTAATAGTGAGTTGTTTCCAAAAATAAATATTTAAAAAATCTTTTTGTGTTTGTATTTCAAGGCACCCTTCCACCCTCCCCTCCCACCGTTAATTCGTTTAAAATGTGTTCAAACAAACACACCTTCGCCCAGCGCACGCCCACAGAACCAAATCCGAATGACGCCATCAACCTTAAAAACGCGAGAGCGGGCGATGGAAGCTCACGTGCCCCTGCCTTTTACTCACAGGTGAGACGCACTGCTCCTGATCGTCATAATGAGCTGAAAATGTCATTTGGACCCAATCTAAATTATGACAAAATGTTTTGAGTTGTAAAAACAATGGGGCAAAACTGCGTTGCGCTGTAGACTGCTTGATGGCGAATGTGGGCACTCAAATGTAGGTAGCTACTTTGGTCTGAAGTATTCGTATTAGTTGTATGTCATAGAGCACAAGTGTCAAACTCATTCCATCGAGGGCCGAGTGTGTGCAGGTTTCTGTTGTAACCAATGCACTACACCAGGTGATTCACTAATTAGCTCACTTCTTCAACTAAGGAGGGAGCCTAATTGAAATCACCTGGTGTAATGCACTGGTTACAACAGAAACCTGCACACACTCGGCCCTCGATGGAATGAGTTTGACACCCCTGTCATAGAGGAACGTGCATAGTCTATCTATGTTCTCTAACGGGTCACTGGAAGAGATGGTGGGATAATTATTGTTTAAAATTGCATTAAACACTCCTCCACGAATACAATTTTAGTGGGCTACGACAGATGTCAAATCTTTGGTGAGGAAAAGCGCCGTGTCACCGGATAATCCCCGACAATCGTACAGACAGGCTACTGAGTGACGTCAATCCGCTTTACGCACCGGCCGCTAACAGAACCGCGCGGTGACGGAGCAGAGAATTCTGCTTTTGCGCGAACGGCCTGAGAGCCGTCTGGTCAGTTAGTCTCTGTGTGTGAGTGACCGGCCTGAGAGCCGTCTGGTCAGTTAGTCTCTGTGTGTGAGTGTTCGCTGCTGTGTTCCGTCCGTGCTCTCTTTTGGCTGAAAGGCGCTTTCCCCTGGGGAGGGGGCAGGTGTTAGTCCAGACGAGCCAAGACAACCAAATTACTGGCCGTCTGGCACCTCCCGTGGGAAAGAAAGAGAGAGAGAGAGAGAGAGAGAGAGAGCGGAGAGAGAGAGAGAGAGAGAGGAAGAGCGGAGAGAAATATGGCAAAAAATACGACCAAGGACCAACAGCCTATTAAAGCTCCAGAAATATTGCTGCTTTTAAAATGCAATTGAATCCCTGCAATTGTATTGATATTAATATTGATGCAAATGTTAAGTTATTATAACACACATATTTGCATTGATATTAAAAATAATATGTTGACTGTACTTGGATATGCAGAACTGACTAAATGCTCCACGTACAAGAGTATTGATTATTTTTATTTTGGAAATAAATCAAAATAAACACATTTTTCATACATGCATACGTAGGGTACATATATGAGACCTAGAAATAGCATGTTCAGACACAGGCTGGTGTTTTAGGTGAGAAGTAGCCTACATTGTCATTTCACCCTGAACGGAAGGGTAAAGAAACTCGAGAGTGCGACACAAGCAGAAATTCAACATCATTTCACGACGATAGATTTCACGGAGATTGTTAATCCATATAGTCTGTAACAGAAAAGTTGTTTCCCAGATGATGGTATTGCAGGTGACCTTTCAGCGCCAATACCACGTACAGTAATACAGGCATGTCAAACATGGACACAGCAAGCAGTAAGAGGACAAAGGCCCACTCTATTTACTCTTTTATATAATATTACAGCTATTACTATCATGAGAAATGTGTTTGA
>JAINUG010000193.1:750000-762500 GCA_029706075.1 Aldrovandia affinis | reverse complement strand
GCAACAATAAAATATGATGTTATGTTATATTATGTTATGTTAGATTAACTATGTTTGTCTCAAACTTTGTGAAAGAGTTAAAATAGTTTAATGGACTTCAATGTTGATATTTACTTGAGTATTATGTGGCAAATACTACTTTTTTCTTGAAGTTCCCCCAATGGGAATCAAACCCACAACCTAAGCATAGTCAGTGCCATGCTCTACCTACTGAGCCACACAGAACCACATATACACCACCTCTACCTACTGAGACACACAGAACCACATATACACCACCTCTACCTACTGAGACACACAGAACCACATATACACCACCTCTACCTACTGAGACACACAGAACCACATATACACCACCTCTACCTACTGAGACACACAGAACCACATATACACCACCTCTACCTACTGAGACACACAGAACCACATATACACCACCTCTACCTACTGAGACACACAGAGCCACATATACACCACCTCTACCTACTGAGACACACAGAACCACATATACACCACCTCTACCTACTGAGACACACAGAACCACATATACACCACCTCTACCTACTGCTCTACCTACTGAGCCACACAGAACCACATATTCCTGAGAAAGGACATACTAGGAGCATGGGAAATCCTCTTAGAAATCTTAGAAGAAACCTCTTAGAAGACAAAGAGAAAGAGAGAGAGAGAGAGAGAGAGCGAGAGAGAGAGAGAGAGAGAGAGAGGGAGAGAGAGAGCGAGAGAGAGAGAGAGAGAGAGAGAGAGAGAGAGAGAGAGAGGACTGGTTTGATAGCAGCCTGATTTAAAACACTGACCTGCAGCAAAGTGCACACAGAGCTATCTTTCCCCTGAAATGCCTTTGTTGTGCAACACTGTTGCTATGTGACGCTAACACCAATGATCCAGCAAGACTGACGTCACATGGTAACAAAGTTCAACATTCAAATGTGTTGCCAATATTCATCATAGGAGAATTGCACATACATACATTTTTGTGTATTTATTAATTAAAATGTAATGTTTTTATTTCAATCACTTCAAAAGTGGGTGGTCCAGAGTTTGTGGATGTGTGCCCCCCACCCTCCCCCTCATTCCAGGGGCCCCTGGTTAAGATCCAGCAGGAATGGAGAACACAGACACCTGTTCAAACTGCCCCAAACTGCATGAGCTCTGAGCCGCAGGGCATTCGAGGTTTTCAGGGATTCCCAAACCAGGGGCCAGAACCGACACTCTGTGAAGGAAACCAAGTGGCTCCTCAGAAAAAATGCAAGAAATATTTTCCCCTTCAAAGGATATTGTGCTAATATTTGCATATTTCCATAAACAAAATATAGTAAACTTAGAGATAAGTTTTATGCTGTCTCAGTTACACATCCTTGGCAATATTGTGATTATTGTCATTTTTAAATGTACTGTAAATGATGTAAATGTATCAAACTCTAGTGTGTGTATGCTCCATACTCCAGTACAGCAGGTGGTGGTATATGCCATAAACTGGTGTTTTCACCCACTAATACAATTCACCAAAGAAGAAGAAAAATGACCACATCAATTCCTCCACCTTTTCCTCTGTTCTCTCCACGGCAACAGTGCACATGTGTGCGTTTTCCCCAGCCTGTGCAGCTCCTGCCTCCCCCAGACTGACCCCCACAGCTGGGACTTCTTCGCCCCATTAAATACCCCCCACCTGCTCTGCCATGCTGACACGGTCTGGGACGTCATCCAGCAACTTCAATATGCTGGGGCGCGGACTGCCTCTCGGCCTGGGCACTGCTCGAGCGCAGGAGGACTAATGTGCCCCCCTCCCTGTCACCATTTTGGCAGTAATTCTGGCAGCAAATATCCAGTGATCTGAATCGACTTTATATAATTATGCGCATATGTATATGTAGCCAATACAAATATGAGAGACAAACAGACAGACAGACAGACAGACAGACAGACAGCGGCAGTGTAGTGTAGTGTTAGGGAACTGGGCTTGTAACTCAGAGGTTGCTGGTTCAATTCCCAGGTGGGGGCACTACCGTTGTACCCTTGAGCTAAAGGTACTTAACCTGAATTGCTTCAGTAAAATATCCAGCTGTATAAATGGATTGTGTGTAAAGAAATGTAAACTGTGTAAGTCGCTCTGGATAAGAGTGTCTGCTAAATGCCTGTAATGTAAATGTAGACAGCAAGAATGTGAGGAACCAACAGAATTGCTTCCAAACCATTTGGGGTTTCTGGTGTTTCAAGACATGTTGATGATGTTTCGAAAGTTAATGATTAAATAAGTGTTTAAACACCTGAACAATGTAAACAACCTCTATCTCCCGTTGTCCTTCGTCTTAAAACCAGTTCACCTGTTTTTATATTTTTCCTGCAGAAGTGCGGCTCTAATGGGCGACTCTTCAAACACACGGCGTCTCCATCTTAACCCGAGGGCTCGCCCGGATATAAAGCACAGCGCGCTGGCACATTGAGGGGAGATCTCAGCGGTGAATCGATCTTCGGAAACGCAAAGTCCTTTAACCCTCGACGAGAAAGGCCGCATGCAGCGTGAAATGAAATACCGCGAGTGCGGGTTCTTTAAGCCTTAACACACCCCAGAGCCCACGACAGCGTGGAAAATCGTGGAAAATATGAAACGCATTGGAAAGGTCACGTGGATATCTGTGAAGCGGGAGGGGTCGTGGTAATGATGGACACAGTAGATCGAGGAGCGCGAGTGATTTATTCTCTCGGTCAAACGTGCATCGCCATGGACACCGCTGCTATATATATTTCACCCAGCAGTTTAATGGATAAGGGGAGGATGAATCAGATTTGTGCGTGGAGAGCAACTGTTTATGGGGCGAGTTTACGAAGAGAGAGAGAGAGAGAGGGGGATTATAATTCATTGTAATTCCATATCAAGTCAGAAAAGCAATTGGGGGGATTTACTGTTTATTTATTTATTTACTAACCAAATGTGAACAACCCTATATAAACCTTATATAGCTACAGAATAAGATGTCCTCTTCTCCCCTATCACCCCTCAACAAAAAACCCAATAGAAACATGGCCCACCACATTAACACACCGTGAAAACCTGCTGAAAGCGAACCACACCCTCCTGAACCTTAACTAGGCCTCGCCTAAACAATTCTCGGTCCGAGTTCTGTTCAGTCCCCTAGTGACACTTCAGCGTGCTGCCACGTGACCCTCAAAGTCAACTTTATTGTCAATCACTGTATATACACGACATACAGGGATTGAATTGCGTTTCTCTCTCATCCACAGTGCAGTTTAAAATGAATACAAACAACAAACAACACACACACACAATACAAAAACACACAATCTAAAATCTAAAAATAGTTATAAATATAAATATAAAATATGTACATGGTGCAAATGAATACTGTGCAAATATGGATGTAAGTTACAGTTACAGTGCAATAGCAGTATTGATTCAAGTAAGAATAAGTGGCTGTTGCCAATAGTCTGTGCATGTGGGGGGAGGGACGGAGGTCAGGTCAGGGGGCAGGAGGGGGAGTGTTCACCGTAGTGGTGTCATAGTCCAGAGTCTGTGGGAGCAGGGGGCAGAGGAGGAAGGGAGGGAAGGGGGAGAGTTGGAAGAGAGTTCAGCTTCCTGACAGCCTGATGGATGAAACTGTCTCTCAGTCTGCTGGTCCTTGCCGGGAGGCTCCTCATTCTCCTCCCGGACGGCAGGAGACTGAAGAGGCGGTGTGAGGGGTGGGTGGAGTCACCTGCAGCGCAGAGTGCTTTGCGGACCAGACGTGTGTTGTAAATGTCCTGGAGGGAGGCTCCAATGGCCTTCTCAGCTGCTCTCACTATGCGCTGCAGGGACTTACGACTGGCCTCAGTACACCCTCCGTACCACACCGTTATGCAGCTGGTCAGGATGCTCTCGATGGTGCCCCGGTAGAAGGAGCGCATGATGGGGGCTGGGGCTCTAGCTCTTTTCAGTTTGCCGAGGAAGTACAGGCGCTGCTGAGCTTTCTTGGCCAGTGATGCGGTGTTGATGTTCCAGGAGAGGTCCTCTGTGATGTGCACACCCAGGAACTTGGTGCTGCTCACTCTCTCCAACGCAACATCGTTGATGGTCAGTGGAGGGGCCACCCTCTGGGCTTCCCGGGAAATAGTCTTTGAACTTGATCGCCCTGAAACTTCAAACCAAGCCGCCAACGCCCAGAGGCGCGCGCGCGGTTGGGGACGGGGTCGCGGTGGTCATCGTGACTGGGTGTGTCAATGGGATTAACCCGCGTGAAACGCCACTGCTGCTGGCCATCACGACGCAGTCGCGTGGTGCATGTGGAAACAATGCCTGCTGTCGCCACTGATGCATAATTATTAAACCGACAGAAAAACACACACCGTGGTTGGTAAAATTGTGCATCTATTGTCGCCTTACGCACGAGTTCTTGTCACAATCATTTCTTCGATCAATGGACCACCATGCCGCATCATAGCCGAAATAAACGCGACAAGATTCGCAATGGAGAGCATAAATGTAATAGCCTATAAATAACTCTGTGTTTCATGTATTCTGAATATTATTGCGATTGTTTGAGCAGGTCTCTTGGGACTCTGAAAAGCACACCTGGTCTTAATGCGTCCGCCAGGTCCCTGTATGTTTATACATTAAAATAATAATAAAAGTTGCCATGACATCGATGTGTGAGCATTCTCCTCGGTGCACTTGACGTTTTTACCCCACTGTCGGGACTTCCAAGAACAAAGGTATCTGGCAAAATGGAGGCGTGGCTTTGATACTGACAATTATTAATGCCCCGACAAATATCCCAAGTAGGCTATCCCTAAAATAACAGAACCAAACGGAAGTAGAAAAAAATAAAAAGAATAATATATATATAAACTGGAGGAATAAAGCCGAGAAGAAACACCAGAAGCATGTGGGATCAGCACAAATATGAAAAGACGATTACCTTGATTACAGTGACAATGTTACTCATTTAACATTCTGTAATTGTCGCGCTGTAAACCCATGCGCTATTGCCCCCTAGCGGGACTCGCCGACACTGCACCGTCTTATTTGCAGTCGCTTCGCTTCTCTTGCAAGTGCTGCCCCCTCCGATTCCTCCCGAGCCACGGATTCCTGCGGCTCTTATCCGGGCTCAGTGTGCGTGCATATCTCCGCGTGAGAGACGTCCGTGGGAATGTCGCCCTTGTGAAAAGGGGGGAGGGTTTTTTTTGTCCGAAGGATTTGCAAGTTCTCTCCGAGCGAATGTGTTTCGCGATCGGTAAGTGAGCTATCGCTTATTTTCTGTCCAGTGTGAACGCCAGCGAGTTCAATAGCCGAGAGAATGTGGGAGACTGAAGTTCTCCGCTCGGTTCCTGCTTCGCATTTTCCCTTTTGGTCTGAATGAAATGCGCTCTGTGACGGGGTTTGAGCACAACTTTATATCCACCTTGGAACTGTTTGCTGATCTCAACCGCGGTTTTAGCAGCTATGGTATTATTTATATTCTTTAAAGTGAACAGTTGGTGCTGTGGATATTTGAGTGTGTGGAGTGTGCTGTAAATCGCTCCACACTCCGCACTCAGGCAGACGGATGCGCTCGGATGACCTGCTGCAAACAGCTATAGGCTACGCCTCAATTAACTGTAAACAAAAATAAACATGTTTTTTGTTTATAATGTCGCGATCTGATCTGCTGTATTTCTTGTTTTTGACACGCGAAGGGATGAATAAACCGCAGATTTCTGAATCATGCACCGATCTGGCTTATTTCGCACTCATTTAAACCTGTGTGATATTCGTACATAACTACACCGAGCTTTAGGTAGTTGTCTAGATCGCTTACTGTGTGCAGACACACAGCGCTGAATGCGTGCGGAGAGGCGCTGCAGTCGTGTTGCTGGGCTGTGTGTGTGTGCGTTTCTCCGCACTGACTGCACACTTTCCCCCTTTGAACGCGGCTCCATTGTTTTATGAGCCCCTTCCTCGCCTGCAGCGGGCGGCACGGGGCGGGGTAGGTGGCGGTTTGTTGTCACCCTGTTACTATAGAGCAGAGAGGGGCAGGAGAGGCCCTGCACAGACCGGGGAGTTTCCTGCTTCGGGACGCCATTTGGGACACGACGGGCTACAGGTAGGGGGTGCGGGGAGCGCTCAAATTACTGTAAAACGCGCAGGGAGCGAGTGCCGGTTGGTGACGGGTAGGCGTTGTCATCCCTGCTTTGTGCGACTGTTTTAATTCAAGCGGAAGGATTCCCCCTCCTCCTCATCACCCCCTCCTCATCACCCTCATCCTCGTCCATGGTCTATAAATATTAAAGTTCAGGCGATGATCAACACGTGTGACGTTAAACCATGCTTTGTGGATATTTAATTTTGCATTCTGTATTTCAAAGAAATGGAAATGTTAACAGCCTATTTTTGGGGGACGGAAGGTCGCACAGAGGCACGCACGGTGTGGTGATCGCCCAGAACACGTTTTCCACAAGTTTTCAACGAACGCCTCAGTTTACCATGAAACCGGAGCAGCCTGCTGTGTCGCGTATGTAGCGAGGCCTCGAGGTCCGCAGTGTCTGCAGCTATTAGCCCAAAACCACGCGCTACACCACCTGATGTCACTAATCACCTTGCTTCCTGGACCAAGAAGGTAAACATATTTTTCGAAATCAGCTGGTGTAGTGCCTGGTTGGAGCAAATACCTGCAGACACTGTGGACCTAGAGGCCTGGATTTGAATTACCATTTTACCAGTTTAGCATTTCCAATCCCCTTTGACTGTATTAGATGTGGCTGTAAGAGATTCGTTTACATACAAATCTGGTATTTTTTACCAGTTTCAGAAAGGTCTTGCCGTCTGTCCAACGCTGTCTTGCCCACGGTTGACCCTTCCATTACTTGTAAAGACCAGGTGCGTCACAAGCGTGGGCAGGAGTGCGTGGACTACGTTGCGTCTGGTGCGGAAGACAGATCAGCCCCTGGCGTCTGCAGCGAATGTCTGGCTCGCCTACCTGTCCCTCCGCGACTGCCCTACGGTTCAAGAGAATTATGCAAAAACCTCCTCCACCATTCCTATCCTTCCCACAATCCGATACGGCCAGGTGTGATGAAGGCCCAGCCGGTTGTGTGTGTAATACGTTCACTGTGAGAGAGTTTTTACATCCAGAGATCTTCCCTTCATCGCACTCTTGGCACTATTTCATAAGAGTGGAAAGATGAACATTACATACTTTATTAGAACATAGCATCTCTGTGAATGGCTTAGTCTTCGGTGCACTTTAGGTTTTTGTGTGTGTACTGTGACCTTTGGCCACTAGTGCTTTGGACAGAAATATTGGTTATTGTTTTAGTTTGAACTTGCGCTTCTGTCCAGTGAAAGCTTGTGTGGCCAAGTTCCTAGACAATGGACCTGTTTGTGTCCAAGCCCAATCAAGATAACGATAGATGGGAACCATAACCAATTATCTATCGGATCCTCCTACACATGCTTTGCTGTTTTGTGACCCACTCCATTCATTTGAATTTGAGGGATTTGCGTATTTCTGTTCAGCATTTTCACCGTAACGTTTTGGAAGGGTGTTCTTAATAAGGGTGTTCTCGTTCTCAGGGCGATCGGAGCAGATTTACTGAGACATTTATCCTACATATAGCCCACCTGCACACGAGATCACAATGACACAGACACCAATGCTTTCTTTTGTTCCCTCATCCTCCGGAATTATACACGTGCAATAATTTATTATCACAAACACCAAGTCGCATCCACACATCATTAAACAAACAAACAAAAAATACCATAAAAAAGAACAGAAAAGGGTTTGATGAACAGAATTGGGGGGTGTCAGGAAGTCTATTGCTGTTGAAACTGAGTTAATAAACGGATCTCATTTCAAACCTCTCCCGCCTCGCTGGGTCGGGGTTCATGGCGAAGCGTTTGACGGAATGAAAGCGCAATGACTCCACGCGCGCCCCGTGAAGGCCCGTCGAGATCGGGCGCGTTCGCTGACGGCGCACACACTCGAGGATGCGCGCCCCCCCCTTGGCGGGCCTGTGGCGAGACATAGCGATAGGGAACCGGTGGATTATGAAATTACTTTTATTGTAAAACATGTGCATCCTGTTAACGAAGCGAAGGAGACGGTTGGGAGAAGGGGGAGACGACACCGTCTGCGATCCTGCGTGGTGGCATGAATTATTCAACACTGTCATCCCTCACCTTTTATCTGCGACACTGTCATCCCTCACCTTTTATCTGCGCCGAAAATCTCCATTTATAACATTAGGGAAATGTGTTATTGAAGGTAACGTCCTCCTGGGGATTTTTTGACAGCGCCCCCCTCGCTCCCCCACCCCCACACCAGCACCCTGCTCTAAACGGTCCACATCACGTTTTTCGCACGTCTCGCGCTGTGAGGATGAAATGCGCGTGAAAGTGCTATTTAACGGGGTTTCAAGCCTGCGAATTGGAGCTGGCGCAAAGGGGTCCTTCACTCCCGGAACATCCTGTTACTCTGCTGAGTGTGTAGCATGTCTGCGTGGCGCCGGCCAGAGGAATGTGTGATGCCTAGGTATCTAAAGAAGCCTCGGAGGAATACTAGCTCTGTCCGCGTTTGCGCTGAAAGCCGTCATTTTGAGTGAGCTCTGGCTTCGGTCGCACATTCTTTGTTCTATTGTCTTTTTTGTGCTGCTGTTGTGCGCTCTTGTTCGGTGGTGTCGGTGGTAGACTCTGCCTGGCCACAGGTCGGCTGGCCCACGGCTCTGGAGGATCCCAACAGCCCCTGCTGACCTCTCTTTCTCTGCTCTTCCTCTCCAGCAGCATGGCCCAGGGGCTTGGGCTGTTCAGCCGCAAGTGTGGGGCTCCAAGTTCAAATCCCGAGTGTCTGAACTTAAACTGTGTCCTCATGGTAAAAAATAATAATAATTCCACAACCCTGATCACTTTTCTAAAAATGTATTCACTGTTCAGATGTCTGTAGCATATAAAAGCAGTGCTTATAAAACAGGTCTATCCTTTTCTTTCTTCTCTTTTTTCTGTGGAGAAATAACAAAATAGCTTCCAACAGATAATGCTCCTATTTATGAGTCCATGTTGGATCTCCCTCCCCCACTCCCTCCCCCTCTCCTTCTATCCCTCTGTCTCTGATGTGGCTGTGACCTGTGCTGTCAGGTATGTGTGTGTGTGTGTGTGTGTGTGTGTGTGTGTGTGTGTGTGTGTGTGTGTGTGTGTGAGAGACACTAATGAATCGCTGGGGGAGAGGGTGACGTCGCTCCAAGGCGTCGCTGGAATGATATGGAACTGGCACGACTCATTTGCATGTAGGCAGTATCCGCACGGTCATGTGACTCAGACTAGCCTATAGGCTGTCTTACTTTTCTTGAATCCCCCCCCAAGGTGTTTTACAATAATAACTTACTTCCAGGCCCTGCAGAATTAATCAATGTCTGGCATATGCAGACTGTTTCATATGCAGACTGTTTCATGTGCAGATTGCTATTTGTAATATTGCTGTTAGGAATGATATTACTGCTGGAGTCACTGCAACTTGCATTTCATTTTCAGCTGTGCTCTTGTGTGCTCTTGTGTGTTTGTGTGTGTTTGTGTGTGTGTGCATAAGTGTGTGTGTGTGTGTGTGTGTGTGTGTGTGTGTGTGTGCGTGCGTGCAGGTTTATGGCTCTATGTCTATGTACCTGTCTGTTTCTGTGTGTGTGTGTGTGTGTGTGTGTGTGTGTGCGTGCAGGTTTATGGCTCTATGTTTATGTACCTGTCTGTTTCTGTGTGTGTGTGTGTGTGTGTGTGTGTGTGTGTGTGTGTGCGTGCAGGTTTATGGCTCTATGTTTATGTACCTGTCTGTTTCTGTGTGTGTGTGTTGTGCACAAGTGTGTGTGTGTGCATAAGTGTGTGTGTGTGTGTGTGTGTGTGTGTGTGCAGTGTGCCTCTCTTGCCTCTGCTAGCCTTGCTTGGTGTTGCACAGGGGTGATGATGTCAGAGGTGTTTTACGAGCTGTCGGAGGAACACCAGCTCTCTTCTTCTGTGGTGCGACGGATCAGATGTGCCCCTAGCACAGCTCTCTTCTTCTGTGGTGCGACGGATCAGATGTGCCCCTAGCACAGCTCTCTTCTTCTGTGGTGCGACGGATCAGATGTGCCCCTAGCACAGCTCTCTTCTTCTGTGGTGCGACGGATCAGATGTGCCCCTAGCACAGCTCTCTCTGAGGGCTGTCACACGAGCGCAGAGATGATGATGAACACTGAGTACCCAGCTGGCTAAATGACCTTTTATATATATTTCTGTTGGGTAAAGATATGCAAAATGCTGTGGGGAAAAGCCTAAGTGTGATCTGGACCTATTTACAACGTGTCGGGGAAGTTGGGGGTGGTGGGTAAACGTTGCTGAAACTTGCACAACTTTGCACAAATCATTGTAAAAAGCTGGCATTTTGTGCTAGCTGGGTATAGCTATACCAGTTCCTCATAGTCGTGGTGATCTGCAAGGCAGCCAGCGTTCGGGAGTGGCGTTGAAGTGCGACAGACGGCAGGTATCATTGCTGCTCGGAAACCCGTGCAGCTTTAGAGCGCTGAGCCTGGCGGACGTGTGAGGGATTAGCGTCTCACAGCACAGAGGTTCTGCAGGCTGCCTGTGAAGGCCCGGCAACGAGCCCGGTCTTAACATGTCCACCATTAATCTCCTGTCTTTCCCACTTCTTCCCGTTTGCTTTTTATGATTATTTTATATTAATATTATTATTTTATTCTAGTGTTCAATCATCTGGCTGTATAAACATTTACTGGCTGTGAAATTATCCTTCGACTCACTGTCTGTGTACAGATAGATTACTGACCTAATAATGGTCAGTAATTGTTGTTCTATCTCCAGTTCTCCAGTTTGTTTGTTTACTTACTTGTAATGTTCGTGCGGGCTGTGCATGTGTGACCACGCTCACCTCCTGCGCTCTGCTCTTCCGGCGATGTCTTTCAGAGAGCAGGGTAGTCACCAGAGGAGTGGGGGGGTGGGGGGGAATGCTTTCATCACTGTAACAGTTTGGCTTGCTGCCATGGCTTGAGGAGATGGGGCATCACGGATGACGTGGAGCTATGCTCAGCTCCTGTGGTCTTGTTACATGGGCCAGGGCTGGGGGGCAGGGGGTTATTCAAGGGTGAGATTAATTCACTGACGAGCCTCTTCACAGGAGCATGCCATATGGAGCGGCCACTATGTGACCCCGTCCTGCTCGGCATCATGGTCCGGTTGAGGCGTGAGCGTCGGCTTAAATGCAGCGCTGTAATTGGTCTCTTCTCTCGCACCAGCCTCACTCGGGTTGGCTGGAAGAGGTGGTTCCCCTTGCAGACGACTTCTGTGATTCGTTGAGGCTGCAGCTGCTGCTTGTCAAATCCCTGCCGTCGCTTCTCTGGGTCAGTTTCTTTTTTTCTTTAAAAATTTTTTTTTTTTTGTTTCAGATTTTTTCCTGTTATACTCCCAATTTAGTAGCCAATTACACCCTGTATTTATTTATATTTGCCCTCCCCACACAAGTCCACCGCTCGTCTCTACGAGGCAAGCTAATTCCCTGAGGACAGCGAACTCCGCTTCCTTCGAGAGGGAATTCACCCACCCACAGTATTGGTAGCGCAGTATTGTCAGCTGCACTGTGATCTGACTGACGGAGGATGTCTTTTCACCCAGGGAGTTATGGGTAATCTACTGAGTGGAGACCTTCACGGTGCGTCGGTGTGATTATAAAAACACAGATTTACTCCTCCGGTCGCTGTTCTCTCTCTCTGTGTTGGCACGGCCGTCACAGGCACGGCTGGTCAGAGGTTCTCTCTGAAGGTCACAGGCTGGGATAAAGGTCACTGGCGTCGGTAATAACTCCTCACAGCGACACTCGGCGCATCGTCTGCCTCTGACCACAGAGCGGAGCGTGGGAACCCTGGCTCGCAGTGAAACACAGTGAAACACAGTGAAACACAGTGAAACCCTGCCCTATCTGGCTCTGGACCAGGAGCCAGAACCCTGATTAAAACTCTTACAGGAGGCTGTTTTAGCATCAGCCCATGTCTACTCGTGTCTTTGAGGTGTTCTGGTCATTCTTTCATTATCTCCTTGGTCTTCTAAGATCCGCTTCGTCTTCTAGCCTTTCCCTGGCCTATTAGCCACTTCTTCCTCTTCTGCCTGTCCTCGGTCTTACATTTACATTTGAATCATTTAGCGGACACTCTTATCCAGGGCGACTTACAAGATGTGCATTAATACATGGTAAGATCAATCATTGTTCGCGCAAGAGATCGGTGCAGTAATAAAGCGATAGACACCATTGTTGGCAGCTGCATACTGTACCTGTAATGTAGGGAAAGAAAAATTTAGTAGATAAAAAATATATATATATATATATATATATACAGTATATACTTTTTTTAGACTATTAAACATAGATACATTTACAAAATGCAGTATTAAACATGTAAGCAGTGGTGATGACAATTAGTTAAATGTACAGAGTCAGTGGTAGTGGAGTCTGAAGAGGTGGGTTTTGAGTCCGAGTGCTTCC
>JAINUG010000193.1:735000-745000 GCA_029706075.1 Aldrovandia affinis | reverse complement strand
AGTTTCTCTGAATGAGGCGATGGGGGTCGTGAGGGTGAACAGAGATCTTGTCTGTGCTTCGCTCTGCTACCGGAGAACTCACACTTTGGGAACAGCTTAGAGGTTTCTTGGTTTTGCTCATTATTTGCCTGGCAGGAGCCCTTATCCAAAGCAACACACTGTTCTTTCACATCGTCCATTTTACACAGTCGGATGTTTACTGAAGCGAATCGGGTAAATTACCTTTTTTTCAGAGGGCATGAGAGCAAAGCCTCGTCTGGAATATAAGTGTGCAGCCTCTGAGGCACAGACCAGGCTCCCCTCCACCAGCGCCCGCCACAGCGCTACGCTACGCTACGCTACGCTACGACGATATGCTACGATATGCTACGCTACGCTACACTGGCGCCGCGCTGCCTCAAAGCCGCTCTGATCAGCCTCGGGAATAGCAGCTTTGCCGCTGTAGCTGTCCCATTTTCACACTCGTGACTGGAGAGGGGCTTTTTCTGTCCTGTGGTGACTGACAGTCCGGCAGAAAGCTGTAAGCGGCTCCGTATCTCAGCGTTTCTTCCCCGGCGAGACATCTTGTGTTAGAGGAGGAGTGGAGAAGGTGGGGTGGGGTGGGGGGTGTTCCGAGTCCTTGGGAGCAGTTGGGAGTTTTTTCTGTAAAATCCCTGCTGCTTAGTGACAGTATCAGTGTGCCAGCATGTCGAAAAGCTGCCCCAAACTCCTGTAGCTCTTATAAAAGCTTGACAGCTGCAGTATGAAATAAATTGTAGCAACCAAGCTTGCAGAAACTTCCGTGGGCGACTTCACCGCGCCAGTAGCCTCTCTTATATGGGGTGTGGATCGTCGCCTCCGCTGGCTTCGCCTGTCGCTTCTCTCTGTCACCTGCACAGGCCCTTCAGTCACCGGAGTGTCGGTGAGGTGTACGACTCCTTTGATAAGGTGTATCGGACGCTTACTCTACGTGGTTAGCAGGAAGCAAGTTTTGTGACAGCAACATGACTGAGAGCCTGACTGCAGGATTTACATAATTTTAAGAGTGAGAGTGTTTAATCTCCGTGGCCAGAGCGGCCGTTAGTGAGCATCATGCTGTCTCGATGATCCTGGGGAGACGGGGAAGCCCGAAGCATGCTCTGCAGATCGGAGGCCGGGATGACACCGTTGAGGAGCGTGATAATAAATAAACACAAGGCAAACATCTTTCAGCTTTCAGCAGCGGGTGAGAGAGTCTGGATCTGACGCCACTCAGCCTCAGTGTCTCTTCCGTCTGATGGCTTCTCTGGTCGTGTCTACGTGGACGTGCGCGACAGAACTCCACTTAATCTGCAGCTGGCGCTTGGACGGGGGGCAGTACCCTGATGAAACTAATGGCGTCTCTGAAACGTCTTGGTGATGGTTGTCTGTGGTCTCCACTAGGACTGACTCATCCATCATGTGTACAGTATAGCCAGGGATTATGTTTTTATTTCAGGACCCAACGATCAGTGCATCCTGGCTGCTCACCTCTCTGGCTGCTCCAGTCTGTTTCCCCCCCCTGTACTGGGCCTTGTGAGCCCCCGCTCTGCCCTCCTAGTTTGGGTTCAAGATCACAGCCGGACCCAGGCCTGCACGCACACTGCACACAGCTCCAAGGTGCATCTGATGTTGCCTCAAAGTCCGAGGTGACACACGGGGTGATGGGGAACTGACACACAAGGAATCACGGGAGACTGAACACACAACAATAACAATGGCAGCCCCCAAGCGCACTTAGCATACGATGTGGCTAAGCTAACATTCATTACTACTGAACTTATTTACACCGTTACAATATGATGGGACTCTATTTTGATGTCTGGCTGGTATTTTGTTACACGGGACAAGGAATGTCTCGTACAGGACGAGCTAAATTTGGCCCAAAAACAGGACGCTCCGGCTAATACGGGACAATTGGCAACCCTAGTGTGCATGTGTCTGGGACACAGTCAATACCAAGTGATGTCATATCATTCAGTTTGACATTAATAAGAGGGAATAAACAGTCCTGATTTATGTATGAGCCAATTATTGGCTGCTGGTGCCTGTGATTATGAATGTTCTGATTTACATTTACATTTTACATTTTAGGGATTTAGCAGACGCTCTTATCCAGAGCGGCTTACACAGTTTACATTTCTTTACAATCCATTTATACAGCTGGATATTTTACTGAAGCAATTCAGGTTAAGTACCTTTAGCTCAAGGGTACAACAGCAGTGCCCCACCTGGGAATTTACCCTGCAATCTTTGAGTTACAAGTCCAGCTCCCTAACCATTACACTACCCTGCTAGTTTTACTTTAGTTTGGAACCACTGGAGGAAACCAAATCACTGGATCTTGATTGAAACCAAATCACAACAAGGGTTTTTTATGAGCTAAGAAGACGTTACTTATGCTAACTTGCAACTCTGGGCTGAGGGTTTAATTTCCCTTGAGGGTCCAGAGCTCAGATCTCTCGGCATTAGTGACGGCCCTGTGTGCTCAGGGTTAGGGTTAGGGGGTTCTGCTGGGAGAGGCGGTGTTTCTGATGACCTCTTCATGACCCCTCTGCCGCTGCTCTCAAAGATCATCTTCTCTTTTAATCCGGGGCTGCGAGAGGACGTCCCTTTCAAACGACCTGAGAGGGGAGAGTGTCTGAGGACTGCAGCCAGACTCCTCGCTCCGCCTCCTCTGGCAAACTGACTGCCCCATCGCAAGAGACTCAAAACCCACCTCTTCAGACTCCACTACCACTGACTCTGTACATCTAACCAATTGTCATCACCACTGCTTACATGTTTAATAAGCAACAGTTGAAATGGCATATATTAATACTGCTTTTTGTAATATGTATACTTGTTTAAGACTTGGCTGTGTGGGTACAGGCAGGCAGGGGTTGTACCCATGCTGGTCCTGACCGCACACCTGCGCAGTGAAGTTACTCTTTATTAGACTTCATTACCTCTCCGTTCCGATCTCTCTGCTCTGCAGTCGTGTCATGGCCCTGTTTCTGATGAGTGGAGTTGTCATCATCAGTCAGGGTCAGGTCCCCCTGTGTGTGTGTCTGTAATCTGACCCCTCTCCTCTCCTCTCCTCAGGTTGATGTTTCCTCGTGGGGACCCCCCAGGCTTGCGCTCAGGATAGACCCCTGAAGGCCCGCGTCTCCGCCAGCCTCCTGAGCGATCTCCGCGTCCCGCCCACACGTCTGCCCGGCGACGCCAAGCCCAGCAACCTCCACGGGCCCCTCAGCCAATCGCTGGGGCAGGACAGCGTCGCCATGGACACGGAGTCAACCTACTCGGGGTACTCCTACTACTCGGGTCGCTCCAGAGGCTCCCACAGGCACGGGTACGAGAGCCCCGCCCCCTTTCTCCTCTCTCTGTCTCTCTCTCTCCCTCCCTCGCTGTCTCTCTCTCTCCCTCTCTCCCTCGCTCTCTCTCTCTGCCTCCCTCCCTCTTTCCCTCCCTCTCTCTCTCTGCCTCCCTCC
This sequence comes from Aldrovandia affinis, assembly GCA_029706075.1. Taxonomy (NCBI): domain Eukaryota; kingdom Metazoa; phylum Chordata; class Actinopteri; order Notacanthiformes; family Halosauridae; genus Aldrovandia; species Aldrovandia affinis. Next base: position 741,530 of record JAINUG010000193.1, on the reverse strand, counting down.
CTCTTTCCCTCCCTCTCTCTCTCCTTATCTCCCTCTCTCTCTCTCCCTCTCTCTCTCTCTCTCTCTCTCTCTCTCTCTCTCTCTCTCTGTCTCTCTCTCTCTCTCTCTCTCTCTCCCTCTCTCTCTCTCTCTCTCTCTCCCTCTCTCTCTCTCTCTCCCTGGCGGTGAGTGTAATTTGTCTGTCACTGGCGGGATTACGGTGGCTGACAGGTCCAGGAAAGGATGGCTCTGATGGCTCTGAGGTAGCCATGGTGACAGGGGCGGGGTCAGTGTTGCTCAGTGTCTCTGCGCTGACGGACAGCTGGGCCAGGCAATCAGCCCTCAGTCTCTGACACACACAGGGTCAGGTGAGGGCCTCTCTCACATGTGATGCGCAGTGACCCTGGTCCCGCCCCCCACCTCTACCCTTAGTCCCATTGGTGGAGCATGGCGCTGGCAATACCCCATTGGTGGAGCATGGCGCTGGCAATACCAAGGTCGTGGGTTTGATCCCACGGGACTACATGTCCGTCATTTGGATGGGACGGTAAAAACCGAGGTCCTGACTCTCTGTGGTCATAAAAAGATCCCATGGCTCTTTTCTAAAAAGAGTAGGGTGTTAACCTGGTGTCCTGGCCAAATTCCCAACCAAGACAATATACAGAATGCATTCATTCCCTCCCTCCTGGCCTCTCCACTGTGTATCTGATGTGTGGTGAGTTTGTACTGGTGCACTATGGCTGCCGTCGCGTTCACCCAGGTGGGTGCTGCACATTGGTGCTGGTTGAGGTGAGCTGCTCCTATCGCTGTAAATCGCTTTGAGTTCCTTGGAAAAAAAGCATCATATAAATCCAATATTCATTCATTCATTCATTCACCCATTCACCCATTCACCCCACCCCACCTCACCACACTCAGCAGGGGTTTCAATTGTTCATATCCTCATTCCTCGCATACGAGGGGGGGGGAGGGCAGAACTGTCACTCCTGTCAGCCGAACCCAACGAATCCGACGCCCACAGCGGCACAGCAAACCCGTTCTCAACACCTTCAAACACAAACTGACAGAGAGAAACAGCCAATGGGATTAATCCCGCCCCCCCACGAGAAACAGCCAATGGGATTAATCCCTACCCCCCCACATTCCCCACAGGCTAATGAGAGGAAGTCTCCGCTTCCCCCTCCAGACTCTCTGGTGTACCTTCATCTGGAGAACAAGGGTAATTATGTCTGGGACTGGGGGGGGCTGGGGGGCCGCTGTTTCTCAGGGTAATCCCTTTATTCCAGGGATGACACGCATGAGAAAGAGGCTTTCGGCTTCCATTGTGCTCTCGTTTGGGGGGTGAGGGCGACAGACACTCTCCCCCCACCCCCGGACACCGCTGTCCAGGAACACGGTTTTAAAGAGAACACTGCTCATTTATTAATTTACCTTTTTTATCTGTTTATTTTTGGGGGGGAGGGAGGGGTTAAATTAAAAGAGAGGACAGGTTTGTCCGTATGTTACAGAGCAGTAAACGACAAACAGGATTTATTCAAACCCCCCCTTGGGTGCACAATGGTTAGAGGCAGTGCGTTTATTTCACACGCTGCCTTTGAAAGAAAGAGTCATATAAACTGTATAGTGTCCATTCCGTACAGCACTACATCACTGTGTTTACGACTCTCCCCTTAGACCGCAACATGTGTGCGTTACAGATGTGGCTACCAATTGGGGAAGGCCTAACAAAGGTGCCTTTGCATGGAGTATGTAATCGGAAAACCAAAACAAGGGCAAGGCTAACCTCCACAATCCACATGACAGGGCTCACCGCAGCCTGGAGGAAACCTGTCTCCCGGCCACTGCCAAAGGCCTGATGCTGTGGGTCTTCTGTGGGAGTGTAGGACAAATGTAAATAACAAATGTAAAGCAAAACAAACACAAAATGTCGCTGATGTGCAGAAGGAGAGGACACAAGACCATCACTTCTCCAACAGTGTGTGGAGAAGAGGCTGTCCTGATTTTCTGAGTTTGTACATGAGAGACATGTTAGGCCCTAATCCGTCACACTCTCTCAAACAATTCTCTATTTTGTGCCTGCCTGCGTGCGTGCATGCGTGTGTGTGTGTGTGTGCGTGTGTGCCTGTGCGTGCGTGTGTGCGTGCGTGTGTGTGTGTGTGTGTGTGCGTGCGTGTGTGCGTGCGTGTGTGCGTGCGTCGTGCGTGCGTGTGTGCGTGTGTGCGTGCGTGTGTGCGTGTGCGTGCGTGCGTGTGTGTGCGTGTGTGTGTGCGTGCGTGTGTGTGTGTGTGTGTGTGTGCGTGTGTGTGCGTGTGTGTGTGTGTGTGCGTGCGTGTGTGTGTGTGTGTGTGTGTGTGTGTGTGTGCGTGCGTGCGTGTGTGTGTGTGTGCGTGCGTGTGTGTGTGTGTGTGTGCGTGTGTGTGCGTGTGTGTGTGTGTGTGTGCGTGCGTGTGTGTGCGTGTGTGTGTGTGTGTGCGTGCGTGTGTGTGTGTGTGTGTGTGCGTGTGTGTGTGCGTTTGTTGATGCGTTTGAACCAAAGTCTTTGTCAGACTGATAAGGTCACCCCACTGACTGTGTTCAGTGTAAAAGCTCCCAGTATGTTTGAGAGAAACTCCCAGTATGTTTGAGAGCAGAAACTCCCAGTATGTTTGAGAGCAGAAACTCCCAGTATGTTTGAGAGCAGAAACTCCCAGTGTGTTTGAGAGCAGAAACTCCCAGTATGTTTGAGAGCAGAAACTCCCACTGTTTGAGAGCAGAAACTCAGTGTTTGAGTTGTGTTTGAGAGCAGAAACTCCCAGTATGTTTGAGAGCAGAAACTCCCAGTGTGTTTGAGAGCAGACTGAGCCGTGTCAATCCTGCTCTGCTGGGCTCACTAGGCTCAGGGTGTGTGTGATAAAGGAGCTCTTTGCATCGTAAGTGACGGTATGTAAAAAATGTTAAAATATTCACATGCATATTTCTGTTAACTGGCGTGTAAAGGCCTTGATAAAGTGGGTTTTAAGAGCGGTGGCTTTGAGCTCTTGTTCGGAGGTCTCAGGACGCGTGCTGCACGCCGGTATTGTTTTGATAAAGTGCTGAATACTGTAGTGGCGCCCTAATTGGTGCTCATGCGGAAAATGAGCTCTTTTGAGTTCAGTAATGCCGATTAACCGTCACCGGGCTCACCAGGCACAGGGGCTCGAGCAGATTAACAGTGTGCTCTGCTCCTGATCCTGATCCCCTCTCTCTCTGCCAGGGCAGAACAGTGTCCCAGGGCCAAGGGTATTGCCACACCAGCAGAGGATCTGTATCCATCCGGAACCTTCCTCCCCCTGATTCCCCCCCCCTCTGTGTTTATGCGCCAGTTTTTTCCCCCGTTTTTCTCCCAATTTAGTGGCCAATTATACCCTCTATTTGTTTCGATTCACCCTCCCCAACGAACTCGCCGCCCGTCTCTACGAGGGAAGTTCATTCCCCAGAGGCCAGCGATGATCCGCCTCCTCCGAGACAGAACTCGTCCAACTATTTTCTGAAGGCACCATTTGTTCTTCTCGGCGAGCTCGTGCCGGCTCCCCCTCCCCCCCTCCCCCTGGGGCGGACAGCCAATCGCCGCCCCCGATCGGGGCTGACGACCAGGGCCGGTCTGGTAGAGACGGGTTTTGAAATGGCAGTTTGAGTTCGACAGTGTGACAGATAGTGTAGCCAAGGTCCAGGGCTCTGTGGATCTGCGTGCCTTTCACCTGACGTTAGTGTGTATCGACATGGTGGGGGGCGGGGGGCACAGATTAGCTTAAGCCCCTCTGCAAACAAAGGGTGGGTAACTCGGCCTTTCACACGCTAATCGCTGATAGCTCTCCCCCGCTGCCCCTTGTGTCAACACGGCTGAAATGCTGCGCTGGGATTGGCTGGGAGGGGCAGCGTGTTGCGCCAGGATGTTATTTAGCGCCTCTGATCCTCGAAACAGGGTTTCATTGTCCTCACCGTGTCTGTGCTCTGTGTCACAGCCCAGCGGCTCCAGGTCTCACCAGCAGGGCATTCTGCAGTTTAGTTTGGTTTGGTTTAGTTTGGTTTAGTTTATATTTCACTTTAAAATAATACAATACATGGATACATTTTAAAAAGACATATCAAGGATGACACAGCAAAGTCCCAGGACTTATTTCCATTGTGGTCCATGTTGTTATTAGGTGTCATGGTGGTGTGTGTGTGTGTGTGTGTGTGTGCGTGTGCGTGCGCGCGTGTGTGTGTGTGTGTGTGTGTGTGTGTGTGTGTGTATTTCTGGCTGGATGTGTGTGCGTGTGTATTTCTGGCTGGATGTGCGTGCGTGTGTGCGTGCGTGCGTGTGTGTGTATGTTGTGTTTGTGGTGTTAGGCGTTGGAAGGATAATCAAGGTTACAGTAAATAACAAAAATACAAAATGCATTAACATTAGGCTTTGGCAGCATAAACTAATTTCCAATAAATAGCAGCAATGCCACATACATTTACATTAAACTCCCATTAAATCAGCAATAGAGTTCACAACAATCAATTACATGCATGCTACCCTACCTACCTGACTGTCTATTTACAGAGGAACATTATCTAGAAGCCGGTGTTTAAGTTCAGCCCTGAAGGTGACTGGGTTTGCAGTCTGTTTTACCTGAAGCTGTGGAAGTGTGTGTTCAGGGCGTTCAGCCTGTATCTAGGTGACCGGGATTCTGGAATGTTGGTCTGGCGGACATTGACTATCCCTGAGCCTATGGTTTATCATTTACATTTTACATTTAGGCATTTAACAGAGGCTCTTATCCAGAGCGACTTACAAGATGTGCAATAATACATGGTAAGATCAATCATAGTTTGCGCAAGAGATCAGTGCAGTAATACAGTGATAGACTCCCCACCAGAGTGTTGGGTTTCGAACTTCGACCGTGATAGGCAGCTCGCACTCGTAAAGAACCAGCCAATACGGGTGCGTTAGACCGCTACGCTATTGGAGGCCCTATTGCTCTGTTATTGTCTCAGGGCTGAGTGGCTGAGTGCCATAAAGGACACTCTGTTCTTAATGGTGACCCTGGTCACACATCCCCTAAATCTCATATCATTCGTGACAACAGTGCGCAGTCTGTGAATATATTCAGCGCCATCATCATTATTTCAATTATCATAACTGGAGTAATAATATTAGTCAGGATGATGACACTCGTAATTCATCCATAGCTCTCGCGTACGTGTCGCATTGACTCCCCTGGTGTGCGTTCACTGCGCTGGAGATATACGGCTGGCGTTCGATTGGCCGACTGTGTCCCAGCACACCTTCCTAATTATGCTGCTGGGTCCTCGCCGTAGTGCCAGCTGCAGGAGCCTGCTGTGTTTGAACAAGACCTCCATTCGGTTGTAAAAGGTCGAGATATATTCAGCTTGCATCCGTTCCCACAGACCCAGAGTGGGGATGGGCTGGTCACCTGGCAACCCTGGCGAGCTTCTGGTCTGTCCTCATTCCCAAAGATCCTGAAGGATTCCACCTGTCCTGACATCCCATAGTTTTTATCCGAACAGTGCCTTTTGACAACTTGACTCACGGATAGTATAGTTTCATGTAATTCTGACAGCAGCAAACATTTTTTACCTTAGACCTGGGATTCCCCCCCCCCCACTTGTACCACAGGGGGAAACGTTGGAGGTTCTGCCCCTTGTCCAGTGTGATCGGCACCAACAGGAAGTGTAGCACCTAACCTTTACTCTGTAGTGACCTGGGTTACACAAGCATGGCTTAGAATACGAGAAGAAGCACGTAAGGGCGTCTCCTGTGAAGTAGGGGGGCGAGTTTCGTCTCGGAGGAGGCCAATCATCGCCGGCCTCGCGGAATTTGCTTGACCCGTACTGACGGGCAGTGAGTTTGTGGAGGAGGGCGAATCAAAAGAAGTAGAGGGTATAATTGGCCACCAAATTGGGAGAAAGAACGGGGTAAAAATATGAAACAAATTATAATTTTTTTAATTTAAGAAATGAATACGATTGGAGAAAAAAGGGGATTTAACATTTTTAATTAAATTAATAAAACATTTTTTAAAGTAGTTCAGATGGCATGGCTCTCTGATTTGAGAGGGGACCAGAGGGCAAAGCCACTTCTTTGGAGGCAGAAAATTGCCTGTTGTTGCGTTTCCCGACCTCGGGCATGCGGGACACCAGCCCCACGACTCCGTCCATTTAGGGAATTTAAAACCTGCCCTGGAGGCAGACCTCTCTGCCTTTCAGCTCATTTCATTGGCTGCAGGTTTGGCTCATTAGCATTTGCTTCCTCTTTATTCTGCGTCACCTCAGTTACACACTTTGGGTTCAGACTCAGTCACTAGATGCCTACAGAGTGGACGCATTCCCATGACAAGCCAATCGATCAATCGATCAAGGGCCTTAAGGCGTTGCCACGGAAACCTTAACTCGTCTGAGAACCGATCCTATAGATTTCTCTTCAGTCCTTAAATAAACACCATGTCATTCCTTCGAGGCGAATGTCTTATTTCTGACATGAAGTGCCCTAGGATGGGAAATACATTGCACTTACACTCTGGGGTAAATTAACCGCTCTTAGT
>JAINUG010000193.1:717500-725000 GCA_029706075.1 Aldrovandia affinis | reverse complement strand
GTAACTCCGGCACCCCAGAACCACTCCTGTGCGCAGCGAACTGTGTCGGCTTCCCTCCCCCCTCCCTGGGGCGGACAGCCAATTGCCGCCCCGATGGCACTCCCGACCAGATCCGACTCTGGCGCAATGGGGAATCAAACCCTGGTCGCCGTGGCCAGCGTCGGATGTTGAAACCACTAGACATTCCACACTTAATATACTCGCACTCGCTAAACCATAACCCCAGTCCCGCTCCCCACAGATCCAAGCAGTCCGTCATTTCATCTTCCCAAACTGCCCGTTTAAAACATCGGCCTAAAAAGTAAAGTAGGAACTGTCCAATGAAGTGATCTCACCCTCTGTTTGGGGTATCTTCCCGAAATGCAGTCTCACTGAAAGTGTGTTTGTTACGGCTAACAGATTGTGTGGATTGCTGGGAAGTTGCTGAAGTCGCCACCGCAGAAGTTCTTAAATGAGGAGATGGGGAGTCTAAGCGGAACTTTCGATTGGCTTTTCTGGTAACAGGAAGTGCAGTTTGATTGGTGGATCCACGGTAGGGGAGTGTAAGCCAGGCATGAGTTCAAATGTTGCATTGTGGGATATTGGAGCACATGGTCAAAGACAGAAGTGCTCCCCGCCGAAACCGCAGACAACAAGCTTGAGTGTCGCTGTATTTACACTCTCATCTTAGTCTCACCATTCTGCTTTTGCCCGGCCGACATTTGTCCATCTGGTAAAAAATGATGAACTAATTAAACCAGATGTTTTCACACTCTCCTACTTCTGTCTACTCTGTATCCTTCCCTCCCTCTTTTTCTCTTCCTCCCTCTGCCTCCCTCTCTCCCCCTCTCTGCCTTTGTTCCTGTCTTCCTCCCTTTCTCCCTCTGCCTCTCCGTCTCCCTCTTCCTCTCTCCCCTCTCTCTCTCTCTCCCTCTCCCTAATTAGGAGGACAGGTTCAGACAGACACTTCCCTCCTTCATTCCTATCTCTCTCCTGCTCCCTCCCTCTACCTCTTTCCTCCCCTCCCTCCCTTCCTCTCTCCTTCTCTCTCTCTTGCTCTCTAATTAGGACTACTCTCTGTGAATCATCCCTGTCTGAATGGAGCCCGCTCCTATGCTGGGCAGTGTCCTGTGTTTGCTCAAAGGGGAGTGGGTAGTGTCCTGTGTTTGCTCAAAGGGGAGTGGGTAGTGTCCTGTGTTTGCTCAAAGGGGAGTGGGTAGTGTCCTGTCCTTGTGTTTGCTCAAAGGGGAGTGGGTAGTGTCCTGTGTTTCAAAGGGGAGTGGGCAGTGTCAAAGGGGAGTGGGCAGTGTCCTGTGTTTGCTCAAAGGGGTGGGGTGTCCTGTGTTTGCTCAAGGGGAGTGGGCAGTGTCCTGTGTTTGCTCAAAGGAGTGGGCAGTGTCCTGTGTTTGTTTGCTTTGCTCTAAGGGAGTGGGTAGTGTCCTGTGTTTGCTCAAAGGGGAGTGGGCAGTGTCCTGTGTTTGCTCAAAGGGGAGTGGGCAGTGTCCTGTGTTTGCTCAAAGGGGAGTGGGCAGTGTCCTGTGTTTGCTCAAAGGGGAGTGGGCAGTGTCCTGTGTTTGCTCAAAGGGGAGTGGGCAGTGTCCTGTGTTTGCTCAAAGTGGGCAGTGTCCTGGTTTGCTCAGTGTCCTGTGTTTGCTCAAAGGGGAGTGGGTCAGTGTCCTGTGTTTGCTCAAAGGGGAGTGGGCAGTGTCCTGTGTTTGCTCAAAGGTTTGCTCAAAGGGGAGTGGGTAGTGTCCTGTGTTTGCTCAAAGGGGAGTGGGCAGTGTCCTGTGTTTGCTCAAAGGGGAGTGGGTAGTGTCCTGTGTTTGCTCAAAGGGGAGTGGGCAGTGTCCTGTGTTTGCTCAAAGGGGAGTGGGTAGTGTCCTGTGTTTGCTCAAAGGGGAGTGGGTAGTGTCCTGTGTTTGCTCAAAGGGGAGTGGGCAGTGTCCTGTGTTTGCTCAAAGGGGAGTGGGCAGTGTCCTGTGTTTGCTCAAAGGGGAGTGGGCAGTGTCCTGTGTTTGCTCAAAGGGGAGTGGGCAGTGTGTTTGCTCAAAGGGGAGTGGGCAGTGTCCTGTGTAAAGGGGAGTGGGCAGTGTCCTGTGTAAAGGGGAGTGGGCAGTGTCCTGTGTAAAGGGGAGTGGGCAGTGTCCTGTGTAAAGGGGAGTGGGCAGTGTCCTGTGTAAAGGGGAGTGGGCAGTGTGCTGTGTAAAGGGGAGTGGGCAGTGTCCTGTGTAAAGGGGAGTGGGCAGTGTGCTGTGTAAAGGGGAGTGGGCAGTGTGCTGTGTAAAGGGGATTGGGTAGTGTCCTGTGTTTGCTCAAAGGGGAGTGGGCAGTGTCCTGTGTTTGCTCAAAGGGGAGTGGAGCTGTCGGAAATGTTTGGCCTCATATTCCGCCCTGGCGAACACAGCTGTGAAGACCTGCGTTCACAGAGACCTGGGGGAGCTCGGCCTCGCAGTGGGGGGTGTTCAGCGTGCAGACTGCACTGCAGTAGGAGGGTGTGAGGAGTTGCAAATCAAAACAATCATTCCATTAAAAGAGCTCAACCTCAGGACTCTCACCAGGCAGTGTCTTTCGAAAGCGTCCACCGACGATAAGGATTCTTTGAGTTTTTTTGTAAGGGCCTTGCTTTCCTCCACCTCTCTCTCTCTCTGTCTCTCTCTCTCCCTCTCTCTCTGTCTCTCCCTCTCTTTCTCTCTCTCTCTCTGTCTCTCCCTCCCTCTCACTCAAACTGAAGCTGCTTCACTGTAAACTGTAAATACAGTGAAGAGATAGTGAGTGAGAGTGAGTGATTTAAACCTCTCCTGCAGGTATTGAGCGTGTCTGTGCGTTTTGCTGTCTGAGCGTTTGGTCTCCTCTGCTCTCTACTCATGCTGTCTGAGCAGGCTAGGGGGGGCGGGGACAGGGGGTCATGGTGTCTGAGGGGGGGGGGGTGCGGGGTCATGCTGTGTGCCCAAACGCTCACCCCTCCCTGTTTACCCCTGAAACCCAGGAGCGGAGCTGTTGTGTGCTCATCCTGCCGTCCAGGAACAGAGCGGTTTGAGGTCACCTGGTTGGATCGATGCCTAGATCCTGGTAGAATGTCTCCCCTCCGTGACCTGCAGCTATAACACCTGTGACCCTGTGACCCTGTGACCCCGTGACCCCACAGGTCGGGCTCTAGGTCGAGTGACTCAGAGAGTGATCTATAGGGGCAGACGAGCTGAAATCAGGAGGGAAGGGATTGGCTTCTCCAGGCGCTGACGTTAGCTTTTTATCCTTATTCTCACCACATGTCATTCAAGCGCAACCTTCGTAATAAATAATGCCAGTGGACAGAATGACCTTTCCGTCATGGAAGCGCCCAGCACAGCGCCTCTGGTTCTGGGGCCCGGATACGGCGTCGCCCTGGGGCTCGGTCCTCCCCCCGTCCCACGTGAGCGCTGTCCGCTTGCTCTCGGCCTCCGGGCCCAGGGGAGAGGTGACCCGCCTGGCGGCGCTCTCTGGTGACGTGGGCACGGAAGGCCTCTTCATCTCGGCTTTACGCGGTCGTCCGTCACCGCCCTGGGGCTAGACCTCTCCGTCTCCGCTCTCTCAGAGCTGTCCTGTTTCAGCCGCGATGATGCGTTTACAAATCAGCCTGCCAGGTTTCCGCTCTTCTTTCAATAGCCCCCCTGCCTGCAGTGCCTCCTGAGTGACCACCCCCTCCCCACCGCCCCGGCCTTCTGAAGGTGGCCTCTCTCTCTCTCTCTCTCTCTGCTGTGGAGTCTCGTGTCATGGCTGCCGCGTCTGCACTGCTCACAGGGCTGTTTTAGGAGCCGGCCCGGCACACAGGTCTCCTCCCCGTCTGTACGTCTCACCACACAGGCTGCGGGCATCAGGGAGATCGATGACCGTTTCAGCGGCTTCTTTCCCTTTCTCTTTTTCTCCTCTGCCGTCTCTCCTCTCCTCTCTCTCTCTCTCTCTCTCTCTCTCTCTCTCTCTCTCTCTCTCTCTCTCTCTCTCTCTCCCTCTCTCTCTCTTCTCTCTCTTTCACTTTCTCTTTCACTTTCTCTTTCTGTCTCTGTCTCTGTCTCTGTCCATCTCTCTCTCTCTCTCTCTCTCTCTCCTCTCTCATCTCTCTCTCACTAAAAGAACAACCTTTCTCTTTCTCATGCAAGCCTCCTTGTTTAGGAGAACTCTCACACAAGCCTTGATGATAAAACAGTTCCTCAGCCCTGGAACAAGAGACAGGAAGTGTCGTTTCCCCTGAAGCTTACAGATTGAGGGGCTGTAGCAGTGGAGAATTCTGGGATTGTGACCTTTAACCCCCTGATGACCTGCTGTCATACACAGGGGGGGTCAGCGAGAGCACGGACGACCTGTTTTAAAGACCTGCTGTATTGTTATCATTATTGACCTTGTTGCACCCCACCCCTTTGATCACATGGTGCGTGTGCAGCGCGCCGTAGTGAAGGCTAGTGGGAACGGTGTAATTGCTACAGTGTGAATGTGGTCTAAAGGTCTAAACTGCTGTCTGTGTCCTGGGTGTAGCAACAGGGGAAAGCACACATCAGCTTGACAGACTGTCACAGACACAGACACACACACACACACACACACACACACACACACACACACACACACACACACACACACAGACACAGACACAGAAACCTACTATACCTGGCTAACATTTTACACAGAATTTAAAAAGCTCAAACTGAACGTTCCCCATATGGAGTGGGTACAGGTCCAGATGTTTACCTTAAGCAGGTATTTTGAAAAAAAGATAAATAAATCTATAACTTTGTATTTGTTATTTTTTAAAGTGACTCTTTTGCTACGTCCTCACAGTGCACAGTCAGTCTCTGAGAGTTTGGGATTGGGCAGATTGAAGGCTTTCGTAGCTTATTTGATTTGGGCTGGTAGGTAAGCGCTGGCCTGAGGCACAGAGCAGCCTGGCTTCTCCTCCCTGCCTCTCCTCCCTGCCTCTCCTCCCTGCCTCTCCTCCCTGCCTCTCCCTCCTCCTCCCTCCCTGCCTCTCTCCCTGCCTCTCCTCCCTGCCTCTCCTCCCTGCCTCTCCTCCCTGCCTCTCCTCCCTGCCTCTCCTCCCTGCCTCTCCTCCCTGCCTCTCCTCCCTGCCTCTCCTCCCTGCCTCTCCTCCCTGCCTCTCCTCCCTGCCTCTCCTCCCTGCCTCTCCTCCTGCCTCCTCCTCCCTGCCTCTCCTCCCTGCCTCTCCTCCCTGCCTCTCCTCCCTGCCTCTCCTCCCTGCCTCTCCTCCCTGCCTCTCTCCCTGCCTCTCCTCCCTGCCTCTCTCCCTGCCTCTCCTCCCCTGCCTCTCCTCCCTGCCTCTCCTCCCTGCCTCTCCTCCCTGCCTCTCCTCCCTGCCTCTCCTCCCTGCCTCTCCTCCTGCCTCCCTCCTGCCTCTCCTCCCTGCCTCTCCCCTGCCTCTCCTCCCTGCCTCTCCTCCCTGCCTCTCTCCTCCCTGCCTCTCCTCCCTGCCTCTCCTCCCTGCCTCTCCTCCCCTCTCCTCCCTGCCTCCCCTCCCTCTCCCTGCCTCCCTCCCTGCCTCTCCTCCCTGCCTCTCCTCCCTGCCTCTCCTCCCTGCCTCTCCTCCCTGCCTCTCCTCCCTGCCTCTCCTCCCTGCCTCTCCTCCCTGCCTCTCCTCCCTGCCTCTCCTCCCTGCCTCTCCTCCCTGCCTCTCCTCCTGCCTCTCCTCCCTGCCTCTCCTCCCTGCCTCTCCTCCCTGCCTCTCCTCCCTGCCTCTCCTCCCTGCCTCTCCTCCCTGCCTCTCCTCCCTGCCTCTCCTCCCTGCCTCTCCTCCCTGCCTCTCCTCCCTGCCTCTCCTCCCTGCCTCTCCTCCCTGCCTCTCCTCCCTGCCTCTCCTCCCTGCCTCCTCCCTCTCCTCTCCTCCCTCTCCTCTGCCTCACCTCCTCCTCCCTGCCTCTCCTCCCTGCCTCTCCTCCCTGCCTCTCCTCCCTGCCTCTCCTCCCTGCCTCTCCTCCCTGCCTCTCCTCTCTCTCCCCTCCTGTGTTTACCTCTTTTCAGCACACGCAAGCACACACACACACACACACACACAAACACAGACAGAATAACACACCCACAGGCAGGCTGATCGCCATGGGAATTAAGCCTTTCCTATATCAAATATATATATATATTTACAAATATATCCCACTCAGTAATCATCCTTGACCTCCGATAATTTTTTATTTATGACTTATTTCTTCCACAGCTTGGTTTCTAGAGCAGCTATATTTCATCCTGAATTCCATGCCCCCCCGATTTCACAGACTGTGTGACATGCTATAAACCCCATGTCTGTTTTCCTGACCATCCTGTCTGTCTGTCTGTCTGTCTGTGAGCCTCACTGTCCCTCTGTCAGTCTGTCTCAGGCTCAGTCCAACAGTCAGTCTGCTCCTCCATCACCATGTCTGTCCCGGGCATATGCCACGGCTGTATTTGAGCTCATGATCTTTCGTTTGTTTGTTTGTTTTTGTCGTGTCATGTACGGTTGTTGTTGCTGTTGCTGTTTACAGTCATTATATGCATTGAATTTGGCGGCAGTGTGGTATATTGGTTAGGGAGCTGGGCTTGTAACGTTAAGGTTGCAGGTTCAATTCCCAGGTGGGGCACTGCCGTTGTACCCTTGAGCTAAAGGTACTTAACCTGAATTGCTTCAGTTAAATATCCAGCTGTATAAATGGATTGTAAAGAAATGTAAACTGTGTAAGTTGCTCTGGATAAGAGCGTCTGCTAAATGCCTGTAATGTAATGTAATGAATTTAAACTGTAACAATGTAATCAGTCAATTCTCATCAAGGGACTGATGTTGGAAATGAGCTTCGGCTTCATACACATGTCCAGTGCATCGGGCACTGCTTCTGCGTCTGTCAATGTCCTCTGTGCTTTGGTCCCGTACAAATAAACTCATAAAGAGTGACATTGGGTCTGTCTGTGTCTCTGTCTGTCTGTGTGTCTGTCTGTCTGTCTGTGTGTCCGTCTGTGTGTCTGTCCAGGATGATAACTGGGGCGAGACGACGACGGCGGTGACGGGCACGTCGGAGCACAGCCTCTCCCAGGAGGACATCGTGCGCTTCACTAAGGACTCGGAGGACGGCGGGGGCTGCCGGCGGTACCTGGGCCTGGCGCTGGCGGGGGCTCTGGGCCTGCTCGTGTTCCTGACGCCGCTCGCCTTCCTGGTCCTGCCCCACCTGCTGTGGCCCGAGCGGCTGCAGGCCTGCGGGACGGCCTGCGAGGGCCTCTTCATCTCCGTGGCCTTCAAGCTGCTCATCCTCCTGCTGGCCGTGTGGGCGCTGTTCTTCCGGCCGGCGCGCGCCGCGCTGCCGCGCCTCTTCGTGTTCCGCGCGCTGCTCGTGGTGCTGGTGCTGCTCTTCGTCGTCTCCTACTGGCTCTTCTACGGCGTGCGGATCCTCGACTCGCAGGTGCGCGCGGGCGCGGCGCTCGGAGTTTTAATAATAATAATAATCATTATTTTATATGGTGCGATTCATATCAGATATCTCAAGGCGCTTGACACAGTAGATACAAGTCAAGTCAAGT
>JAINUG010000193.1:700000-710000 GCA_029706075.1 Aldrovandia affinis | reverse complement strand
TATACAGCGCTACCTGTATATACCTGTACATACCTGTATATATATACAGTGCTCCCCGGGTTGTGCAAGAGTTCCGTTCCCGAAGGTTTCCCATAAGTACAATTTTCCGTAAGTTGGGACGTACTTTATACTGTATATTGTATTTAAAAGAGATTTAAAAGGACAAAAAAAAAAAAAAGAAGACAATTTTAATCAGTTATGTATTTTCATCACTTTCAATGACAGTCTGACAGTCTGTTCAACGCCACGCTTATTAAAATCAGGTTGTTTTTATTAATATTAAATGTAATTACGGTAAAATTAAATTTACGTAAAGTCGAATTTTCCATAAACCGAGGTTTGCGTAACCCGAGAAGTGTCTGTATGTGTGTATATATAGTATATATATATATATATATAAAAAGGATAGTGTTCATATACCTGACTGTACCTGAGGACATGACTGTTGGCCACATAGTTCAGGGTGCACTCCCCCCCAGTGAGTCTGACATCCTCTGCTTTTCATCACCCGTCTCTTATCTTCCTGCGCTCAGTCAGAGTGGAGCCAGGGCAGAAACCCTGCTCGTCCGTTTCTCCAGCGCTCATCACTCAGGCTGGTGAGACCAGGTGGGGCTGCAGATCAGCTGTTTAACTGGGTGGGGTCTGGGTAGGGGGAGAGAGTGCTCGGACTGGACTTGTTAGAAGAGGGGGGATGTGGGCGGCGGATAGCGTAGCGGTCTAACGCATCGTATCTTGGCTGGTCTGATACAGTGTGCGCTGCCTGTCAGGGACGCGGTTCTAAACCCGTCTCTACCAGACTGGCCCTGGTCATCAGCCCCGATCGGGGGCGGGGGCGTTTGGCTGTCCGCCCCAGGGGGAGGGGGGAGGGTGAGCCGGCTCGGGTCCGCCGTGAAGCACGTAAGGGAGTCTCCAGAACGTGGGTGGGTGAGTTCCGTCTCGAAGGAAGCGGAGTTCGCTGCCCTCTGAGAATTAGCTTGCCTCGTAGAGACGAGCGGCAGACTCGTGTGGGGAGGGCAAATCGAAATAAGTAGAGGTTGTAATTGGCTACTAAATTGGGAGAAAATGGGAAAAAATCTGAAACAATTTTATAAAAAAATTAAATTCAATTAAAAAAGAAGAGGAATGTACCAGTCTAAGGTAGGATTAGCTGGAAGGGGGATGGGTTGGGGTTTAGGACAGCTGAGCGGTTGAATGAACCCCTCTCTGGAACTGGTCAGAGCCCAGAGGAGGGCCAGCTGTGATGTGTGGCTGAGCTGGAATGAGTCACGGCCCCAGTGTGGTTCTCCCTCTCGCCGGCCGCACTGTCGCTCTTAAATATTCACCGTTCACACGCGCCGAGGCCGTGTGTGCGTGAGGGGGAGGGCCCATCTGAGATCCCCTCTGACCTGAACGCTGGACTGAGCACTGAGTGTGACATCATCCCAGCACCGCTGTGGCTGTCCTCCCAGCTCTGACTCACCTCCAGTAATGGCCGCTCTCTCCCTCTCCCCCAGGCCCAGGCCCGGGGAACAATGGCGCCGGTCAGTCGCGGGCCATGATCGCAGCGGCCGCCCGGCGCCGGGACACCACCCACAACGAGCTGTACTACGAGGAGGCGGACCACGAGAGACGCGTCAGGAAGCGCAGGGCCAGGTGAGCGCCTTACACCGCTGCGCCACCCGGGGCCCTCAGAGTGATTGGTGCTCTGATAACAGTGATGTTGTGATCGGTGCAGTGATAGGGATGTTGTGATTGGTGCAGTGATAGCAGCAGTGATGTGATTGGTGCAGTGATAGCAGCAGTGATGCTGTGATTGGTGCAGTGATAGGGATGTTGTGATTGGTGCAGTGATAGGGATGCTGTGATTGGTGCAGTGATAGTGATGTTGTGATTGGTGCAGTGATAGTGATGTTGTGATTGGTGCAGTGATAGTGATGTTGTGATTGGTGCAGTGATAGCAGCAGTGATGTGATTGGTGCAGTGATAGGGATGCTGTGATTGGTGCAGTGATAGGGATGCTGTGATTGGTGCAGTGATAGTGATAGGGATGCTGTGATTGGTGCCCTGTGCGCAGGTTGGTGGTGGCGGTGGAGGAGGCGTTCACCCACATCAGGCGCACGCAGGAGGAGGAGCAGAAGAAGACCCCTGGGGAGGTGATGGACCCGCGAGAGGCCGCCCAGGCCATCTTCCCCTCCATGGCTCGCGCGCTGCAGAAGTACCTCCGCACCACTAGGCAGCAGCACTGCCACACCATGGAGAGCATCCAGCAGCACCTGGCCTTCTGCATCACCAACAACATGACGCCCAAGGTGACCAGCCTCTATAGGTCAGGGAAGGGGGGCTAGAGCCACAGGGTCGTTTTTCATTGGTACTCTGCACTTCGTATATCAGTGGATCACACAGTTTAACTCGCTGTGGCTCTGTGTGGCTCAGTATGTAGAGCGTGGCATTGGCGATGCTTAGGTTGTGGGTTCGATTCCCATCAGGACCACATACAGCACACTGAAAATGTATGCATTCACTACTGTAAGTCGCTTTGGATAAAAACTAAATGGCTTATATTAGCTCACCTCACCTGGTTTCTTGGGTGTAAATTGGTTTCTGACTTTTTAGCGTGAAAAGCTAAAAGCGTCTGACCCTGTGCCCCCCCCCCAGGACCAGGATTAGATCCCCCCCCTCCCTTGCTACACTCTGACCAGGTTGTCAGCTTCATATTCTTAACACGGTTCTGCCTCTCTTCCACTGAGTCTTATGAATATTCCTGAAGGGTCCGTTGCAAAGGTCAGTGCCCCGTGCTTCCGATGGTCGGCCCTTGCGGTCACCTCCCCCTGAATATTCATGAACGTCACATTCATCGCCCCAGAATCTTCCGCTTCCAGCTGGAACCTCCTGGACAAATGGCAAAGAGGGCAGAGGGACACAGGAACTGAGCGCCCCTTTACTCTAGAGGATCTGGGGTAGCACATTGCTTAGCACGTGTGCGTCGCCCGTTCTGGTGTAGGCAGTTTGTGGTGCTGGTTGAGTTACTGGGCAGTTCTTCAAAACACGTTGATCCTTGCAAGACATCACAAGATGAAACATTTAGCGTTGGGCCAATCGGTCTGTGAGGTCACACAGAGAAGGCATTGTTCTGATCTGTTTTCCCTCTGTGTGTCTATCTGTTTGTCTGTTTGTGTGTGTCTATGTCCACATGTCTAATTTGTGTGTCTGTATCTGTGTGTGTGTGTGTGTGTGTGTGTGTGTGTGTCTGTCTGTGTGTGTGTTGTGTGTGTCTGTCTGTCTGTGTGTGTGTGTGTGCGTGTGTGTGTGTGTGCGTGTGTGTGTGTATCTGTGTGTGTGTGTGTCCGTGTGTCCAGGCCTTCTTGGAGAGTTACCTGACCCCGGGGCCCACGCTGCAGTACGGACGGGAGCGCTGGATGTCCAGACACTGGACGCTGGTGAGCGAGGACGCGGTGACCAGCGGTCTGAGGGACGGCTCCACCTTCCTGCTCAGGTGCATAGACTTCAGCCTGGTGGTGACCACCAAGAGGATCCCCTACATCAAGCTCTCTGAGGAGTTCATCGACCCCAAATCACACAAGTTCGTCCTACGGCTGCAGTCTGAGACCTCCGTGTAGGGGATGGACTCTTTTCTTCTTATTTTTTATTAATATATATCATAGTTCAATATATTTTCTTTCTTTTTTTTGAGAGAGAGAGAAATGAATTTGGGGACATGGGGAAACAAAAACATTAACAAATATTAAAAAGGCAACAGAAGACGAGTTTGGACGCGTGTCGCTGAACAGGAACTCAGTCTCAAAGTGAGTCCAAGTGCCCAGCGTCTACACATGACGGGGAGCGGCCGGGCTCTATGGAAGAGGGCCGTTGGCACAGCGGTTGGCATGGATACCAGTCTGAAGGACCACTAAAGACAGCAAACAGACATGCCCTGAAGGAACTGGAGTGGGGACGGAGAGTTTTATATTAGGTTTTATTCATATTATTCATATTATCTTTCAATTGATGTCCTAAAGCTCAACAGGGACTCTCAAACTGTCCTGTTTTTTTTTAATCACCCATAAACCATAAATACTGGTTTTGTTTTCCCTGAGTTCTTCCTTGCCTGCAGAAATGTTCCAATTTCCTGTGTCGCTCTTGCGTCAGAAACCCCGTCCTGTGTGTTTCTCCTGGGGTTCTCATGGCAACGGGTTCAGCCATACCCAGGTGACCGATGCGCCTCTCCCCGCCCCGCCCGATTGAACTGACAATTTTGGCAACGACCTTCACCCGAAAAACAACTGTTCAGGTGCATTCTTTTCAAACAAAAAAACTAGACATTTTTACCAAGAGTGAACTTAACATGTATATACATGTTTGTGTGTATATATATATATATATTTTATACATATATGTACAAACATATTGTATATGCCTCTGTGTAAATATAAATGTATATAAAGCCGTGCACTTGACACTGTTTCATTTTCTACTTTGCCTGTTAGTCTGTTACCCTGTGACGTGTGCTCTGATCCTCCCTCCACATGCTGTCTGGATGCTGAATGCACATCTGAGCTTCTTTACGAAGTGTGCCAGGAGAAGCACAGGTCATACATTCTCGTTGGGTTTCCGGAACATTCTGACAACGTTAACGATGTTGGGGGCAACGTTGAGGCAGCGCTGTGCGTTAGCTGGGAGAATGCTCTGTGCCACCGCCTCATAGTCTCGTCATCAGACTAGAGCTCAGGCTCGGGCAAGCCCTGAACCCAAGCAGACTGATTTAGATGTGTGTACAGTGAGTGAGTGAGTGTGTGAGTGTGTGAGTGTGTGAGTGTGTGTGTGTGTGTGTGTGTGTGTGTGTGTGTGTGTGTGTGTGTGTGTGTGTGAGTGTGTGTGTGTGTGTGTGTGTGTGTGTGTGTGTGAGTGAGTGAGTGTGTTGTGTGAGAGTGAGTGTGTGAGAGTGTGTGAGTGTGTAAATGGTGAAGAGTTCTGTAGTTAAGAATTTAACTCAGTTTTGTTTCTGTGTTTATTGAGATGGTGACTCTGTGGAATATGGAATATTTACGCAGTCTGTTTACTCTGACTGTCGCTGATTTGAGTCACTTTTGTTTCCTGTTCCTATTCCCCCCTCTGTCCTCCTCCCTCCCCCAGTCCCCTCTCTGACTGTCCTGATCCTCCTCACTCCACCTCTCCTCCCCTCTCTCCTCCTCCTCCACCTCTCCTCCTCCTCTCTCCTCCTCCTCCTCCTCCTCCTCCTCCTCCTCCTCGCCCCGCCCTCCCCCGGCCCCCATTGGTCGATGTTGGATGTGTGTGGCGAGCAGAGCGCACCCCCGATGCTCCCATTGGACGTCTGTGCCACACGGTGGTGACAGGTCCCGTATTCCTCTCCCACAAGCTGACACACTGAAGGTGTGAAACCTGGACTTCAACAACACACTGGTTTCCTGCTGTCATGGGAGAGTGAGGCTCCATCGTGAACCCTGTAAACGCTGACTGGTAAGAGCCAATCACAAGACACTGTACTTCAACGCAAAAGTCTGTGATTGGTTTAAGTCATTGAGTCAGCAATAGCACATGATTAATCCAGCGTTTTGTTTTGGGGGAGGGTGGGGGGTTTCATGAAGCCTTGTTCTCCTTTAATTTGTTTCCAGGTTGAGAAACGATAAAGCACAAAACATTGCACTTCAAACTTCGATGAGTTTGCATGTGGACTTCAATTATTTTTTAAATGTATTATTACCTTTGGCTGGTCGACAGATTATACTCCCATCCTCAGGCAGGTGAATTAGAACCAAAATATTTGGGAAAAAGTTTGAATTACAGAAATTTGAATATGCAAGGTCTGATCCAGTTAGTTGAACTAAAATGCCTGATGATTGTTGGTTACAATCTTGGGAAACTGAAATGAAAATTTATTTTACACTTTCGTACCCCCGGCCAAAAATATTTTTAGAAAGAATCAACTTTTGTAGTGTGTGACTTTCCGGGGCATCGGAGCTCGAGTTGTGTTTCCGCCTCAGCGTTGTCCTCTCCTTCTGACTCGCTGTTTTAGAGGTGCTCCGTCTTTGTGTTCTGCTCTCCTGTAGACTGTGCTGTGGAGAAAGTCAGAAAGCCTTCCCAAATTCCCAGCTCCCATATTTATTTGACATCTTACAAAAAAAATAATAGGAGGCAGAAATTAAATGCTGTCCACGTTTCACTTGTGCTGTGGAGAAAGTCAGCCCTACACATGTAAGAAAACGAGTTCTTAAAAAATGACAATGCTTTACAGAGGTTTCCTACTGTGATGTGAATATTATCATAAGAATATTGTAGAGCCTCTCTCTATCTCTCTTCATAGACACTGATGTGGTGAGACTGAAAGGAGCTCGGTCTACTGTGTAACTAATACCCCTGTGACATGAAGAGTGCCGTACGTGTGTCTCCAGAAACAAAACGACTTATGTTCTTTAAAACAATTAGCTTGTGTTCAAATAGTACTTCAGTCCAGGTTTGGCCAAAAAATCTATCGCCTAGGAGAAGGAAATCAACTTGTGTGATATAATGTGTAAAATGCCAGGGTCCAGTTTAGATACCGTCCAGCACATTGAGACGCACACAAAAAACTAAATGGCCGATAGCGCCATCTAGCAGATACACGTGGAATTGCCTATTTGAACTGGCCTGGGGAGAATTTTTAGCATCTGTGGTCATACAATGTGTGTAGATATTCCTGAATGTGAATGTTTTTTTAAAAGAACCCCTTCATTTTATACCTTTACATTGGAAAATAAATTTATATATTGTTTATTGATGTTCAATCAATTTTAGCATTCTTAAAAAAACGGATTTGTCTTTTTTTAATATATATATATACAAATTGCTGTTTGAATTTTTACCGAAGATAGTTGTGGTTTTGTATGTGAATGCGGGCCTCTCGTTTCTGCTGTATTTGTGTGCACTGTTCCCCAGCAGGTGACCCTCCTCCCTACACACCACCTGCGCTCATACTTCCGTCTGGTTTTTTACCTGCCATTGTATTGTAACAAATGTTTCAAATCCATAACGTAAATATTTGTATAAAATAAACATTTGTACAAAACTTTGTAATTGCTTTTAAAAAATGAGTGTCGTTTTTTTTTCTCCACTGAAGGAAAGCTGCGCTCTCGAATGTGCGCGTTTTAATATACGCCATTTAGCAGACGCTTTTATCCAAAGCGACTTACAGTAGTGAATGAATACATTTTCAGTACATGTGGCCCAGGGGGGATTGAACCCACAACCTAAGCGTTGCCAACGCCATGCTCTACCTACTGAGCCACAGAGAACCACGTTTTGATGCGTTGAATTCATCCGAGGTTAGAAAGTACTTCAAAGGATGCGTCACGTTTAGTATTGCCCATAAAACAATGATGCTGTGGTATTTCTCGAAGGTACTAAGCACGCCCATATAGGGTTGCCAAATGTCCCGTTTTTGGGCCAAAGTTAGCTTGTCCCGTATATCAAAATACCAGTCAGACATCAAAATAGAGTCCCATCATATTGTAACGGTGTAAATAAGTTCAGTAGTATTAAATGTTAGCTTAGCCACATCGTATGCTAAGTAAGCTTGGGGGCTGCCATTGTTATTGTGATGTGTTCAGTCTCCCGTGATTCCTTGTGTGCCAGTTCCCCATCACCCCTTGTGCCATTCAGTGGATTAGTGTCTGTCCCGTATTTGGATGATAGAAAGTTGTCAACCCTACACCCGGACCATGCACCCCACCCTGTCCCACAAGAGCGCTATTGAAGTAGGCCTCGGGTGCGGTGTATCTCCCACGCAACTCCACTGATATTTCGTGAATTTTGCCTTTCTTTATGTCAATGAAAAAAAAGGAACTTTCGCTCCTTCACAGTCCGGCGTCAAACGACATAGTCTTCGGTCACGTTATGAGACGTCACTGTAACGGAAACTGACGCAATTCCCGTCGTACAGAAGCCAGAACACGTCCACGAGCACACACAGCGTTCCTCCTCTCGCGGTCTATGAGAGACTGCGAGCGAACCGGGGCTGGAGAGGAAGATCATTTATATGCAGATTGAACATTTTGCCCCATTTTTACATAATTCCAAGCGTTTTCCATTTGCGACGGGTTTTTCTTCTTCCGTTGAAGGGATTTCCATTCTAATTTGCATGCGGTGCTCTTGCCACAGTAATATTTAGAATTTAAATAACTGAACACCAGTTCCGTTACGCCAAACTTTAAAAGTCTCTTGAAAATAGAAGTTTGTTTTAATCCAGAGATATGTGACTGGTGAGAAAATTGTGTCCTAATTGTTGGTTCCTCTTAAAATCACAGACACCACAGTTAATTCAGATGAACAAAAATCTTTTGTTGGGGTCAGGTACATGGGGGGGGGGAACACCATTGTTCCAGCAGTTAAGGGAACGACACGTATAGGCCATACAGGCCACACATTGCGGTCCCACATCCTATTTAGTGGATAAACATTGGGAGTTTCCATATGTCGTTCACTACCTGAACTGTTTGTTCACGACTGTTGATGTAAATGTGCTGTTTGTGTTTCAGTAATAATGCTGATAATGTTTGATTAGGGTTTGAGAGCATAGTGTGTAGAGTTGAAAGGGAGATGGGATTAACGAGGTGACAGTCTCCAGGGCAGAGAGAACGTGTTCTACAACCTGCGCTCAGAATTTACATCCAGGTGTCACCGCCAGCCTGTGACTCGCTCCCTCCTGTCTCACAGCCCTCACCTGTACCTGCCCCCCCCCCCCTCACTGTCACACCTGCACAGTACACTCACCTGTACCTGCCCCCCTTGTCACACCTGCCCCCCAGTCACACCTGCACGGTACAGAGACCTCAGGCAGCTCATAGTTCTCTCCGTGTAACTTTGTTTCGTGTCCCTCCTTGAATTCAAGGCTTAGAAATATCCAGAGGCATCAGTAACAACGGCATCTCCCTTCCCTCTCTCCCCCTCTCTCTCTCTCTCTCTCTCTCACTCTGTCTCTCATTTTCTTTCCTCCTCTCTCCTCCTCTCGATCCCTCTCTCTCTGCTGTTGTCTCTCTCTCTCTCTCCTCCTCTCAATCCCTCTCTCTGCTGTCATCTCTCTCTCTCCTCCTCTCTCTTGCTGTTGTCTCTCTCCCTCTCCTCCTCTCTCCTCCTCTCCCCTCTCTCTCTGCTGTCGTCTCCTCCTCTCTCCTGCTCTCTCTCCTCTCTCTCCTCCTCTCGATCCCTCTCTCTGCTGTCGTCTCAATTTCCAGATGCCGCAAACCTAACCTACTTTTTAAATGTTTTTGTAGGAGTCCTTCGGCTCTGACGCTGTCCCTTCTCATCTATGTTGCATGTTCTGCCTGTGAACACATAGGGCCCTGTCCAAATTAAATGAAAATCTCATTGGCACACCGACGCTGGAGTGTGGATTAGAACTCTCGCATACCTCGGAGGGCCCCGTCACATCTCAGACGACCTACTTGAAGCACACAACTCCACCAAGTTTGTCGGGACAGAATTAGCATTTCGGTATCATTCAGGGTGAGCGCCTCACATCTTTTCCACACAGTCCCAACTCTCCGTGGGCCCCTCCCACGATTCTGTGTGCGAACGAAGAACAAATTTAACCACCCTGGAATGGTGGAATAGGTCTTTAAAAAGAGTTCGGTTCCGCTCTGCAAACGTTTAAATGCTCTTGTGGAACAGGGTGTGTTGGGGGTGCGGTTTGCGTGTCTCTGCGAGGTTTGCGGATGAGAGAGGAGAGTCGTTGAGTGATCTTACTCTCTGCTGATTTGGAGCCTGTTACGGGTGATATGTGTGCATTAAGGCTTAAATATACTTCACTTATTCACGGGTACCCAACGCGAGCAGCATTGTTCACATACTCCACCGCGTACTTTGTGTCTGTCTGGGTGTTTAAAAGCTATATCCACTAGGGGGCAGGTCACAGCTGTGGGGCCAAAATGAAGTTGTCTCTGGCCGGCATACTTCGACAACTACTTCTGATTCTGCACAACAAGGTTGTTTTGATGTTTATCTTGAGAAGACGGCAGAAACAGCAGCAGCG